>BMAW01065459.1:130553-185109 GCA_019974015.1 Nephila pilipes | reverse complement strand
ATATATATATATATATATATATATATATATATATATATATATATATATAACAGAGGTGGGGGTGTCTAGGGGTGTGTCGAATAAAAAGAGACGCTTTTGTTTAAAGAGATTTAATGACTAGGCGCACGCTGCTGGGGACAAAAGTAAGTGAGTTCCTTCTCCCACTTACATCCGGGGTACAGAGAGTGGCCCTGGTGTCGCCTGAGCATATACAACACTCGTCCATTCTGATGTGGTCGGTCCCCGATTAGGCTGGAAAATATGCAGGTGAAAATTATACAAATATTAACATTTGAAAATAAAAGAAGAAAAAAAAAGATTAAACAAATTTTTAAAGTTCAAATTTTGTTTCGTATACAGAAAAAAAAATAAAGTCATTAGTTCTGGAAAGAAAAGTCTTAGAGATTATCCCATGGTTTCATCAGATCAGCAGATGTGGATGTCAAATTCGGGCCTTCTTGTCTTCCTATTTTGTTTACATCGTACCTGTCGTTTGGACGAACTTTCACGACTTAATATGGCCCAAAATATTTTGGTCGCAATTTCACACCTATTCCAAACTGGGTTTTCTTGATTGCAATCTTGTCACCTTCTTTGTATTTTCTTGCTTCTTTGCGATGTTTATTGCAGTGTAGTCTACTTTGTTCTTGTAATTTCAGAATATTGAATTTGACATCTTCTCTCATTTGTTGTCTATTCTGTAAAAATAATTGGAAATTTTTTTCCTCGAGAATGGCTTTGATTTTGATGACATTTTTTATTTTGACGCCTGTTAAAAGTTCAAATGGTGTATATTTGGTGGCTATGGATACAGTGCTGTTAATTATTCGTTGAACTGATGATACGTGTTTATACCATTTATTGGGATCTTCAAGTGAAAGCTTTGTTAGGACTGGCATCAACGTTGCATGAATTTTTTCTACCTGACCATTCCCTCGCGGTACGCCTATTGTGATTGAAATTAACTCGATATCTTCACCCTGACAAAATTTCTGAAATTCTGTAGAGGAGAATGCTTTTTCTTTGTCAGAAATTATTCATCTGGGACTTCCAAAGGTTACTTGTAGTAATTTTAATTTGTCTAAAGCATCGTGAGCTGAAGGAGATTTTATTGGATAAATCCACAGAAATTTGGTGAAAGCGTCGATGACAGTAAAGATATATTTGTAATTTTTGTTGGTACTTGGGAAAGGACCCAAAAAGTCAATATGGTAAGAATCAAGAGGTATATCACCTTTTGATATGGGATGTAAGAATCCTTCTCGTTTGCCAAATTTTTTGGATGAAAGAATGCAAGGAATACAATTTGCAATAACATTTTCTACAATCTTACGCAGATTGGGGGGAAAGAATTGTTGTTTGACTAAATTTCAGTTTTGTTGATGCCGAAATGTCCTTTAGAATGTTCAAGTTGTACGATTTGTTTTTGCATTTCAAGTGGAACTACTAAAAGTTCTTGGTGGTAGACAATTTTGTACAGAATATCGTTTTTTAATGTATAATCAGAGGCTGAAGATGATTGTAACAGTTGTCTGATACTGGATGAAAACTCATCATTAATTTGTGCCTTTTTAATTTTTTGTGTTATCTCGTTGTATTGTATGACCATGACTGGATAACGACTGAACGGTCAACATGTTGCATTTGTTTACCGGGCCTGTGAAGTATTTCGTAATCGAAGTCTTCTATTAAGAAGAGAGCCCATTGTGCTATTCTAGGTGGTAAATCTTTCTTTGACATAGTTTTTTGAAACACTTGGCAATCTGTGATTATTTGAAATTTTGTGCCGACGAGGTAGTGTCTAAATTTTTTTAATGCTGTAACTATCGCTAAGACCTCTAGCTCGTAGCTGAAGTATTTCTCTTCTTGAGGAGAAGTTTTACGACTCATATAGTGCATTGGATGAAAGTTCTGATTTGAGTCCATTTGTAGAAGTACAGCGCCAAACCCTTTTGCACTGGCATCGCAGTGTATTTGTAATGGAGCGTTTTGCTGATAAATATGCAATACAGGTTCCTGAGACAAAATTTGTTTCAAAGAGATAAAAGCTTGTTTTTGTGTTGGACCAAAGGTGAATGAAACTTTGTTTCGTAAAAGATCGCTTAAAGGTCGTGCGATTGATGCATAGTCCTTAATAAATTTTCTAAAATAGCCTGTTAGTCCTAAAAATGATTGGACAAGCTGAGTGTTTTTAGGTGTCTGAAAATTCCTGACTGCATTTGTTTTAGCTGTTGAAGGACGAATAGTACCTTCTTCAATAATATGGCCAAGAAAAGTTATTTTCCGCTGAAGAAAATTACACTTTTTAAAGTTAAACTCTAAAACATAAGTAGCAGCAACATCAAATACTTTTTTGAGCTTCGAATCCCTTCACATTCAGAATCTGCCGGAATTAAAATATTGTCCATGTATACAATAAAAGTGTTGTCTTTTAAGAGATCTTTAAACTCAATTTGAATGTATTTTTGAAATACTGAGGGAGAGTTACACAAGCCAAAAGGAACTATTAAATTGGTATTGTCCATTATGTGTTATGAAACTGGTGTATTTACGACTATCAGGATCAATTTTGATGTGAAAAAAACTGTTTTTTAAGTCCAGATTTGAAAAGAGTATCACCCCATGCAGTTGGTCAAAAATGTCTTCAATGAGGGGTAGTGGAAATCTTTGTTTAATTGTTTTAGAATTAAGAGCACGGAAATCAACAAAGATTTTTATTGACTGATCTTTTTCTTGACAAGAACTAAAGGTGCAGCAAAGTTAGATGAACTTGGAGAAATT
Source organism: Nephila pilipes (assembly GCA_019974015.1). NCBI lineage: Eukaryota > Metazoa > Arthropoda > Arachnida > Araneae > Nephilidae > Nephila > Nephila pilipes. The sequence continues at coordinate 182,328 of BMAW01065459.1, read as the reverse complement.
ATTCCATCAGATAGCCATTGGTCAATTTGATTTTCGACTATAATTTTTTCCGCTTGACTTAATCTTCTAGGACGTAACGCGATAGGTGTGTCATCAGAAAGGATAATTTGTATTTGTAAGTTTGTATCTTTAATTTTATTTGGTTTGTAAGATTGGAGAAGATTTTCAACTTCGCGACGAGTATCAACATTCAAAATATGCGATAAATCTACTTCAGGATAAAATACATTTAAATTCGATAAATAACAATCCTCATTTTGAAAAGCAAAGAGAGAATTTCGTTTTTATTATTAACCGGTAAAGAATTACAATTGCTAATTTTCAATTCAGAATAAGATTTGCTTATGTTAGCCTCGCGTTGAAGATCAGTTATATAACGTGGTTGATCGGATAAGGGTTGTGACGTCAGTTCATATTTCTTTTCTTTTTCATCGAATAATAATTTCTGTTTTGGAGAGTTTAACGATTCATTTTTATTCATTGTGTTTTTTTCGTTGCTCGCGTTGTCAATGTTTTGAAATTGAGTTGAGTCATTAGGTCTTGAACCGTCGCCGGAATGATTTGGGATAGTAGAATGCATTTCTACTTCACGATATATGCAGTTTTTAAAGATCGACTTATTTTTGCTGACTGATTCTGAAGCGAAATTATTTTGTCTATCGTTTTTATTTTTATTCGAAAGAAAGTTCTTTTTAGAATGAGAGGAAATAGGATTTTTTTCTGAAATCCCAGCATTTTCTTTATTTTTTGCTTTATTTAAATCATCAAAAATATTAGGCGGAACTATTAAATCACAATACAATTTATTACAGATAGCTGCAGTTACTATTATCGGATTTTCACGAAAACTTGGAAGATCTAATTTATTTTTAGTAAGTTGAGCTTGAATTTCATTTCCGAAAGCACAGGTTAATTGAACAATTCCAAAAGATTTTGTTTCGGGTGAAATAAGGGAGGATTTCACACACACAATATTCGCTCCCGAATCTATTAAATTTTTCACGATTTTATCATTAACAAAAATATTTTCATATTGCAATTCATGTAAGGATTCATTAAACATTTTACCTTCGATTTTACAAACTGGACTGTGATTTGAATTAGGTCTAGAATTGAAATGAGTTTCGTTTCTGTGAGAATTACCACGTGGGTTATTTGCTGAAGCGTTTCGTTAATAATTTGTGAAATTTTTATCACGTGAGTAGTAACGATTAAAGCCCTGAGACGGGTTGTATTTTTTTTTGCTATCATACGGCGGTTGACGGTATTGTGTCCTGTCGGAATATGACATTCACTTTGTTACGAAGTAATCGCATTTTCTAGCCAATTCAGTAGGCTTAAGCCAAGATTCGTTTTGGCATATCGCAATATGTTGTTGCTTTTCTCGATCGAGGGTGGAAAATAATTTGTCGGCTATCATTAATTCACACAAAGTTTTAAAATCATTCGCATTACGAAGTTTACAATAATATTCGAAAGAACTTGTTAATCGTGACGAAAACTGCACGTTCGATTCGTTTGGCAATCGTTGAGCCCTACGGAAACTAATTAAGCATTCTTGTGCGGTTGGTTGGAATTTTCATAAAATAATGTGTTTAACTTTCTCTTAATCTTGGAGTTCGTTTTCGGGGATATAAAGCAAAATACTGTTAGCTTTTTCACCGAGAATATTAATTAAGATCTCTGATTTTAAATCCTGTGGAACATTTTTGGTTGTAAATGCACGTTCAAGTGAATGAAAAAATAAATTATAATTTTCAGGTTTACAAGGAACTGGCATACTAAGGGTCTTAACGGATTTAATGAGACTTTCTAGGAGGTTAGTTGACGGTGTTTCAAATGTTGCAGTAGTATTGTTTGAATTATTAGAATTTTGAGCGGAGTTAATATTAGCGAGTTCAATTTCTTTTTCAAGTTGAATAAGTTTTTTGGCCGTTTGCTTGGCTTCTTTTCGTTCTTCGACGAGTAAATTAAGCATATCCTTAACGAATTCAGGTTCATTTTTGAAAGTGTCAGTTTATTCGATTAGTGCTTTTAAACATACAAGTGTAGCATTTTCTGGGACAGTAACACCTAGGCCGTTCGCGGCAGTTAAAAGATCTTCTTTCTTAGTATTACGATACATGCTGAGTAAAAAAAAAAAGGTTTGATCCTACCTGATTTGAAGATATCGGAGTATATGTAGATTGCAGAGAGGCTTCGTTTTTAAAAAGCTATCCGTTTGCGATGAGTTCACCACTGTTCACTTTTCACGACGATGATTGTAGATACGAAGCAGATGGAGTTTACATTCGATGCGATGAATAGGCGGAGAAATTGACCTTTTTGTTTTACGGGAACACTTTTGGACGATGCCGAATAGACTGTTTGGTTGAGTCTGAAGCTTTGGTTTGGCTTGGCATAGGAGACGGTATTATTGGTCTCAAAGCGGAGGATTGGCTCTTAGCAGGCGTCGGAGGAATTCGTTGATTAAGCATTCGCCATTGTGTTGGGCGATTTCGAAGGGCGTCGTTTGTTTTGGACGACTTTTGATTTTAATACGGGTTCAAAATCCATTAAGGTTGCGAGTCCGAGTCCCCATTTAACAGAGATGGTGGTGTCTAGGGGTGTGTCGAATAAAAATAGACGTTTTTGTTTAAGGAGATTTAATGACTAGGCGCACGCTGCTGGGGACAAAAGTAAGTGAGCTCCTTCTCCTACTTACATACGGGGTACAGAAAGTGGCGTTGGTGTGACCTGAGCGTATACAATATATATATATAAACTATTATGTTTGATACCTTTCTCGTCTTGTTGAAAGAAGGGGGGTGCCAGCTCAGGTGTCGTCCTCGTCACTTGACCGTGGTTCTAAATTACGAGATCCGTCGCCAATAGCCCTCGTGTTGCTTCTAGCGCAACGTCAATAAAAACTAAACTTAACTAAAAATCCTTTCTCGTCTTAATTAATGAATTAGCTGCATAAATATAATAGAAATAAATATGAATATGCCAAAGAAGTACTTAAAATTTTAACTATTATTAGAAGCTGCTTTTTTCAAACATCTTTTAATTGTGAAATATAGAACATAATGGATTGTGAACACATGGGACATAATAAAACAGTAAAATCTATTGAATATTATCTAGAATTACAATATCAATATATTTTAATTTTCTAAGACATCTTTATTTCTTGAAGTAATTTTAGATACGCCAAACTGTTGGCTTTCTGAAATTCAACTTTTGGAAAGGAAATTCTATATAATTTCCTTTGTCCTCTATGATTTGGAACGAGAATTGTAACAAGGATGTTTTCGGTCTAGCATTTTATGTATGGATTTGGGGAATGAGAAGATAATCGAATATAGCGGTATGGGTCATATGACGTATTATAGGGTTACTGCACTTATTTTTGATATTGATACTCCTTGCTGTAATGATAAAAAAGAAAGCTAAATTTATGTTTATGAAATAAAGAAAGTCATTACTTGTGCAATAAAATATTGTCATTTTTAAAACAGGACTTTCGATATGTATATTTAGACATGTATCTTTTTTTATTTTGTTTTCACTGTTTATTATAACTCTAAAAATGGCGTTCGTTTGCCATCTAATTTAGTAGTAGTAATCTAAAAATGGAGACTGTTACATATGGCGCCATTTATATGTAAAATATAAACTACTTCCGAAAAGGGTTGCTAAAATTCTTGAAGCAAGGATACAAGTGTTTTTCGTAAATTTTAAATTGTATAGATTATTTTAAGTAATTTTATTTTCTTTAATTGTTTTATATGTATAAGTTACATGTACAAGAATAATTTTAAGCCTCAATATTGCGATTTTATTGTGTTTTATTACAGATTTATGGAAGATTATAAGTCCACCTTAAGAATAAGTTTCAAAATATAATAACTGAAACCAGAAAATAAGGGAAGGAGTCGGAGGTAGAAGCTAGAGTATATTAAGAATAAGTTTTTCTTTTTGCTAAAATTTTTAGCATCTAGATATTTTGGAGCACTTTTACTAAACGGGATTGGAATTTTTTTTGAAGTTTTCGGAAATCGCAGAACTTAAAGAATAACCACCAAATGTGGGAATCATAGACCAGTTCTCCATAATCTAACTAACTCTTATAATCATCAAGAATACTTTTAGAGCCTTAGACCTAATAAGGTTTTCAATCTATCGAAATTTGCCAAAGATTTTGTTACCAAGCTTCAAGTCAAGATTCACTATAGATCATTCATCCAGCCTCGCCCTTTCCTTTATCCAGCCTACGTCCCCAGATGAAAAGGAAATGCCCATATTATTTCCTTCTGTCAGGTTTCTAATAGTAGGAATACCGTTCTTATTCATTCCCAAAAAGTCTCGGAGAACTTTAGAAATCAGAGTTTAAAGTCCCTCCCCCTCCTCTAGCCGATTCCCCCATTAAACTTCAGTTCCATTTCAAAAGTTAACATTACAATCAAATAGAAATAAATTAACCAAATTCAAAATCAAATTTGTTTATTGTTAAATGTACAAACCAAATACATTCAAATCGAATATTCTTGGTTTTCTCTCTTTGATATTTAATACCAACTCATCAAATCTAAGGACCCAGAGAGGAGCACATATCTTCTTGTCACTCACAAGTTCCTTGTAGCTGATAATATTTAGGATCTCTCTATATGGAATGAACTTATATTTAAAAATCAAAATTTTCCTAGCTAAATTTATGTTACACTAAATTTGCAAAGTTGATTATTATCGACCATTCTGTTGCTTTCAATGAAACGCATCATACATTCTTTCAGTGTTAGTATTCAAGGACAACTTCTGTTTTCATGATTAGAGGAAATTATTTTCCACGTTAATCCAATAAATGAATGTGAAGTGGTTAATAATCAAATCAAAGTTATAATAAGCACGTGAAAAAAAATAGAAAAAAAAAATTATCATTAATTTAAAAGTCTGAAATTTTTGTTGGCAACGCATGACGTCGCGCATTTTTCCAAAGGATTTTCCCAGTGTGAGTGCCATTTTCATTTTGTCGTTCTTTTTTCTTGTGAAAATACTTTTATTGTACATTGAAGTACAAAAATTGAATCTGAAGAATAATTTTCAGACTTGTAAGTTATATTTCTAATGTAATTACTTGCCTTTTTATCAAAGTATTTTGTGTGATCTTTATTTTTGTAACTTTTACTGTAGCGGTTATGGATGCGATTGCGCTTTTTTAATATAAGCCATTATTTTAAATTTCTGTTGTCACTGATCGTAAAATTATACTTTAGTTTGTTATATGTGATATTATGTATGCTCGCTGCTTTGATATTTTGAATCTAAAGCCAAGATTGCAGATCGGCTTATTGTCCGTGTGCCGGTGCTAAGCCTAACAATGGGGACGCGTAATGGGCTGTTCGTAAAATGGTGTAGAGCCGCTAATATTCATATTTAGTAAACTGTATCAATTCGTCATCCTTTGAATGTGTATTTTTAATTTAATTTTTGAATTTTTTTTCATTTGGTGAAGAAGTGGCTACATTATAATGTATTCTATGTTAATTTATTTTACTATTTTGACTTAAAAATTTTGGACGGTGTAAGTTGAGCTTGAAACGCACATTTTATGTTTTTAAATTAAATTACTTGATTGTAATTTAGTGTTCATAATTTAAGATATTTTTATATTAAGTGAATTATTTTGGCCAAGATGCCATTATATGCTTTTTTTAGAAATTATTTAAAAGTTTTATCATTTTAATAATATATGCCTACAAATTGACATGCATGCTGATAAACAGTTTTGGGTGCTTGATTGAAAAATATTGCTGCCATGGGTTTAAAATTTTGAGTTCTTGATTTAAAGTATTGTTCCTGAAAGCTACATGTATCCTCCATGCAATAATGTTTGAGATCCTCCTCATTCCATTCATTTATTTGTACCAGTGCATTACTAGTTGGACTAACTCTTCTTAAAATAACTTGTCCTTGGTGATGATACAATGCTATGGTATTTTTAGCCTGGTCAGAAGAGAAATTTCTCTTATAATGTTCCATAATCCAGTATCCTATTACATTAAGAGCCATATTTTTGAAGAAATATATAATAGAAGAATTGTTCTTTTATACATTTTCAGTAAGTTAGAATGCTCAAAAAAATTGTTTTAAAATTTCTATTGCAATAAGAAAAAATTAATATATTTTGTAGCAGAAAACAAGGGGGGAAAAAGCATAATTTTAAGATTATAATCATAAAAAAATCCTACTCTAACATTATTTAGTAAATATATAGGTATGATATCTATATAGTATCCTGGGTTAGGATTTCTGAAAAATTCATAATATTTCCAAAGTTACTATCAGTCGGAAGTGACGAATGTATTTTAAAAAATTCTTTCTTTTGCAATAAAATGCGAATAAATGCATTTGAAAATCGTACATTACTTAAATCTTAGTCCAAGCCATCAAGAACAATATGAAAAACATTTTGATTAAATTTTATAAAATATGTAAAAATTTGATAAATTTCTTTCAAAAATGACTGCAAAAAATTCAATTCGTCAGAAAATGGCTATAAAAATTAAACTTAAATAAATAAGATATACATACCAAGGTACTTTTCCATATCTCAGATGCAAGCAATAAAGTCGTCTAAAATGATATAAACCAACGCCAAACGGAATATGTGAATATTGTGTTTTGTCGCAAATAAGTCTGCTTGGCAAGATTTGTGCTGGTGAAATTGAAGAGTACCCATACCAAATAAATTCAATCCCACTACTTTTATAAGTCGCTCCATTGTTCTCTCTCTTTTGTTTGATTTTCTTGCAGCTTTATTATTATTTTTGCTGATGGAAGAGAATCTAATTACATTTAATGGATTTATCATCTCCATATAAATGCCATTAAAATGTATTACAGGCTGTCTCCAGTAATAGGATCTGACCTTATTTCCTGCAGAATCAATATTTCTGAAAACGTCTTACAGGACTATTTTCCATTTATAAACATTTTTTTTAATTTATGCATTGCCATGGAGATTTTTAAATAATTTGATCACATAAATAGTATATATATTTTATGAAATTAAACAATTGTTTTAAGGAGGCTTTTTGTACTTTTCATTTACCTGTGTTTTGCAAGCAATAGCACATTGATAAAAACACCAACTATATGGTCCTTGGTGGTTGTGCATTTGAGCTCCCACCCTTGGTGACAGAAATTTAATTGGCGATAAGTCACCAAATATTGAAAGCCTAAGTTTCTTAATCAAACAGCAGATAGTGGTTATGAATGGCAACACTAAAATCTCATTTGACATGGCCTTTGGGGCTAAATGTACTTGTGCGAAATCTGATTAGGTCCTTTTGGCACATGACAGGGTTATGAAGTCATTTTGTAACTTTCGCCGTAAAAATCGAAATCACCGAACATTCTTGAAAAATGTGTAGAACGGAGATAATATGCTATGTTTTGTCTAAAGAAATGTTTTTACTTTTCCATTTCGCTGGTGCAAATCTCGTGAGCAGGCTTTGTTAGGGACTACACACAGTATACACATTCTGTTTGGCGTTGATCGTATCATTTTTGGTGACTTGTGATTGCTTGCTCCAGTGAAATGGAAATGTTCCGAAATGTTTGATGTGTATGATAATAAATTTGTGTTCGATTATTATGTGACTAGAATTTGTTTTTAAAAAGTGTTTGAATAAATTTTTTGCATTTGAAATTAAGAACTGTTTGATGAATATGAAATATGTTACAGGAAGGAAGTAGAAATTTTAGTTGTATGTTTTACCCAAAAGAGATATTTGTGTGAGGCTTATTGAGTAGCAATATTTGGGTTTTGATTGGCATATGAATGAGTTTGTTATGAGTGAAATAAAAATTTGGTTGTGGTCTAAGAATGTTGAATGAAAGTAAAGTTTGATGTTTTCAGATATTTAATCCAGGGTGTCAGTAGGGAATATGTGCTATATCTTAGGGATTTATTGGAAAAAATTGGTTAGTAAAAATGATTTCATGTTCCATCATCACTATGTGGAGTTGACATTATGTAGAAACTCATCACTTCGGCAATTTCTAAAATCATGCCAAGTATGAGGGCGAGAATGCACTTTAATCAGAGATATGTTTAATCTGTTGTTTCAAGCACATATGCAATTCTTTGACAACTTCTATATCTACAATTTTACCTGTATCAATGGACAAAGCTGCATTAAATCTATTTCATTATGTGTGGCCTCAATGTTGCCTAGTGCCATTACAAAGATACTCCATAAGTTGTCAAATTATCTTGATGATTCAGCTTTTTTATTTCAGAAGCTGCTGTATTCACGAAATACAAAGCAATAGAAGTATATTTCAATAACTTTTCACAGTTCCTGAAAGCTGATTTTGAAAATTGTGGCATATCTAATGCAGCAGCCTGGTTTTTTCTAATCATTATGGCCTTATTTTATTATCACATCATTGTACAAACAGAATATTAATCTTCTTGTTTCCTTATTTAGTTTATAAAAAGTCGCTAACAAATCTGCAGTTTTTTGCATTTCAACAACTTATCGGAAAGAAAAATAAAACTATTCTTGCTTGAGCTTTAAGCTCTGCAAGAAACATAAATGTTTTTAAAAATATATGCTGTAAATATTCTTATAATATAAGGAAAATGAATATTTTTGAGAAGATACACACTTAAGTTACAAATTAGCGACTTCCAGTTATATTTTTTGGAAATTGTCTGTATTAAAATGCTTATAACTTTATATGTATCGTAACAACAAAAGAAAGATAGCTTTAGAAAGAAAAATATTTGAACATTTTAAGGGATAAATTAAAGTATTTTTGCATAAATTTGAATTTTTAACATAGTCAATACTTAAAGGTTAGAAATGAAAGTTGCAAGGTCTGGTGCATAGTTGCCTTGCTGTTTCAATTGAATTTCCATATGATTAAGTGCATTACAAGGAACATGTAGCTTTTGGGTACAACCAGAATTTTGAAAATCATGTAACAATGGATCATAGTGGTTATGAAGGTATTACTTTTAAATAAATAATAGATTAGTTATTTTTAATGTTACATAAGGTGATGTTACAATTTTGGAAATTTGGTATAATTTTTAAATAAAAATGAATTTAATTATTTTGATTAATAAGTAGTTAACTTGTGTAACAGTTTTAAAAATAATTGTTTTTAAGATTTTTACAAGTCAAGTCAACAATGTTTTAATTTAAATAAATAAATGACTATTTAAATTTAAGTTAAGAAATATATTTGTTTCAAGGTATTGTAATTTTAATGATGGTTCATAAAATATAAACATTTCTTCTAATGTTTAGGATTGTTATAATAATTAAATCATATAATTTGTGTCATTTCATTCATTCTGGATGATGTGTTAAAACTTAATGGTTTTTCTGATGCTAATCTGGTTAATACAGTTATCTTATATCTTACATTCTTAATATTATGCAAATTTGGATTTTTTTCCTTCTCTTTGTCTATATTTAAATTCACTGGATGATTTTGGCACAAGAACCCGATTCAGGGAAATGTCTTTTGTTCCAATGAATTTTCAAGCAGTGGGACATGCATTTTCAATTAAAATATAAACAGTCCTGTTGGTCATTAGTTTGTTAGGGTGCTGTTAAAAGTAATCTAGATTTGAGAAGGAAAGTAAGAAATTCCATTAGAATTAATATTGGGCTTTGAAATTTGTAGTGGCATATTAATAACTTAAACTGTACTAGAGAAATCACAACTGATCTGTTAATGTTTTGCAAATCGAGGTATGACTATAAAGATACAAATATCCATAAAGATACAAATGTCTGGCAATTGAAATAAGTTGTCATATTGTTTTGAATTTTAGCATTGATCAAAATTGAATATCCATGTTTCAATGCAAAGTGTTAGAACATGTTAATTTCCTACAATTAAAAAAGTGCTTATTTGGGGTCGGATATTCGAATAAAACTCCAACCAAGAAAATATAATTTGTGTTGTGTGGGGTTTGCTTTGATAATTCCAAAAATTCAATCATCTACAACAACATTGAATCTGTTGAATTACATGGAATGAAATCAAATGTTAATTTGTTCAAAATTAAGTTCAATTATTCTTACAAGTGAATAAGGTTATGTATTGCAATGAGAGAGGTCTGTTGTCAGTAGTCTTTTTTTGTGTTGCCTCTCTGTGCGACTTAATAAAGCAATCATGTCACAATTATAATTTTCTTTCAAAATTTTCATTGGTTGTTCAGAATATTAAAAATGAGTTTTGATTTTGTTTATTACAAGCATCTACAATACATAAAGTGATAAGAGCAATCTTTCCTATTCTATTTTAATTTTCCCTAAGACTGCTGTTACATGCAATTCATAACAATGTAACAAAATGATTATTTAAAATGACCATGGGTATCGGATACACTAACATAATAGGTGATAACATAGTATCTGAATGTTTCTTGATTACATGTCAATTTATATTTGAGCTATTTTAATTCTTTTGATGTTTTTAAATTACAAATTGTTCTAGAAGGCAAATGAAAAGCACTGTTTTTCTAACCGCTGACATTATTGCTTTTTTCTAACTTTTGAAAAAGGATATAAAATATATTGGAATCATTATTCTACTTAGAAATTTTTTTTTATTCATCATTAGGAGGTACAAAAACTTTTTCAAGTTGTGTTCTTTTAATTTAAGATTACAAATCAAAATTCTCTAAATCAGTTGACTGTTATGAAAATGGCTAATATTAATTACTTTGTGCTTATAATTTTAGTTCCCATTTTTGAGAAATAAAAGATCAGACTTGATTTTCTGTAATTTGCAATTAAACATTTTAAGTGCTTATTTATGTAAATGCTTATCTGATTCCTCTTGAATATTAGGCTATTAAATATGGAATTTCTCTATGTTTTTGTTTTGAAATTGGATATGGTTGTCATTTATAATATATTTATATAAAACTTCAGTAAATATTGATTATTCTCTCTGCTAGTTTTTCTCTTCAATCATATTTTATAATTTGATATTAAAATGCTTTATATTTAAAACTCAAGTCAAAGATAAGTACGTTAACAGAACTTCGCAAAAGTTTTTATAGGCTAACTGATTGTCTCAATCTTTTTATTTGTATCTTTTGTCAATTTTTGTTACTTTTGAACAATTTGTTACATCTTTGTCATTCTTGCTTCTACTTAATCTGTCACCAGAAGCTCTTGTTAAACAGTTTTATAATGGAATTATTAATAACCTATTGTATCAAGAAATTTATGAAAAAATATTTGGTGTAAATTGTTTTCAGCATCATTGTTATGGGCAAGAAAATGCATTTATAACACTAGTGTAAAGAGGCTGGTTTGAGGTACTGCTATCACATTTTCACAATCATAATGGAAATTATCAAATACTGATTTTTTCCCCTCCTTCATTGTATAATATTGGACACTTTTTAGTCCTGATATATTTGCTTGTATTATTCTGTGTATTCTGTAAAATAATTGTAATAAAAATGTAGCTGATATATGAACATAGTTCATCAGCTATTTTAAACTTCATAGTTGTTACTTGTCTTAATATTTTGTTTTGCAAATTATTGGCCAAGTCTTATTTATGTCCTGCAATATATTAGTAAACATTTCACATCATGTAAATCCTCAGTTTCTTGAAGCTCATTTAAATTTATATTAATTGAAGAATATAACTATGTAGTTATGAGATTTGGAACTTTTTTAAGATTCATTAGTTTTATACTAATTTAAAACTTATATTTGTGTTTTTACGAAGTTACTTTTGATTTAATATGGTTATTAATAGCTTATAAGGCAAAATTAACAGATTAAGCTTGGTTATATTTTCTGTGATGTATACATATTAGATAAACATGTCCAAAGCTGCTCTGTCGGCGTTTGCTGTCGCTGGAGCACTATGGGATGTTGATGAACAACGTTTGGATTTTTCTGGAGGTAAGATTTTGTTTCTTTATTTATAATTATTTAAATATAAAGATAATATTTTTAAATAAAAACTTGCTTTGTTAGCTATTTAATTGTATTTTGTTAAATATGCAAGTAATAAGTTATAATGAAGGGTATTTATATTTTGCATAATTTTTAACCTGGTTATGTAAAATTTAATTTATTATTTTGCATTCAACAATAAGATTATTTCACTTTAGAAAGATGTTAATTTTTCAATGGCAAGGAACCCGCTAATGTTCAAAAGTTGATTAATGTACAATTTTGTAATTATTTTGTATTGGAAGAAAATCAGAAAAGTTATGTTCTTTTTTAACTTTTTTTAGCTTGAACACTTGTGCATCGTGTGAGCCATTTCCAGTTTGGCTTTTGTCAAGAAGCACAGTAGGCCATGTAGTGTAAGCCCAGTGCTTTCACGTTGCGATTCGAAGGATCCTTCTCTTCAAGCATACTTGACTTTATAACTCAAGTTTTTTGACCAGCTGTCAAGTTATTTGATATAAAGTCTTGAGACCAGGTCAACATTCCCGGTCTCATACTGAAATTTATTTCCTCCATTGCTTGGGTGTTTGGAAACCCAACTTTGTTATTCATTAAAATGTACTGATATTTCGTCATTTGTATAGACATCATGTTGCCTGTTTGTGGCCTTTGATATAGTTTCTGCTAGTTGCAAGTACTAAGTGTATTCATGGATTGTGTATTGTCTGTATTTTCTAGGTGTACTTATTTCATATAAATTAGCTTAGCTGTTTGTACCATTATTATTGCGTATGTGATTTAGCAGTACGCTATCTTGCCTCATACACAAGATTATATTAAATGATTTTTTATGTAATAGCATGTTTTAGCTTTGTAGCTAAATACATTTCAATTCGGATATATTATTTATGTTGGCCATTTAAGTAAGCCAAATTAGGTCAAGTATTTATTCATGTATTTGGAAAAACTTATTTAATTGCTTAGAGAACTTACTTGTACATGGCCTTAAATACAAAAATATTTATAAAAGTATTGTTTTAATTAGTTCCATATATTGATAATTTTTCTTGGTGCTAGACCTTTTTATATATCAATAAATTTACTATTCAAAATATTTTTTGGAAAAATAAAAAAGTCCACATTGTTCAAATTAACCTTTTTTACTTTCATAAATTTATTTAAAGCATAATTTTAAACAAATTTTATGATGAAGGGACTCTTTCTAATTTGTGAAGTTTATTTTTTCAGTATAGCAGTCAATATCACATTTTGAAATAATTTATATTACATTTGGCAGCCAATCGTGTTTATTATTGTTAGATCTATTCTCCCTCCCTCTCCAATAGCTGATTGCTAAATTTTTTCAACTTAAAATAATTCTGATGGAATTTAAAAAGTTTACAAGAGGAAAAGTATATAAAGTGCAAAATTATTTAATACATTTCTTTAGAATGGCTGGTGGATGAGAATGATAAATTCTGAAATTCTAAGACAAAATATTTTTTAGAAAAATGAGAGAACTTTTAAAAATTTTAGTATGGCTTTGAAAGATAATTTACACACATTTTTCCCCCTCTCCCCATTCTTTTCAAAAAAATTTATGTAGAACATAAAAATGCATTCTCCATTGAATGATGTACCCAACTGTCTTGTGTTATATTCTATTTTACTATTGATTGAGGAAAAGTTCAGAATGCAATTTAAAATTTAAAGTTACTTTCATAGTTTCTTATTTTTAAAGGATCATGAACAATAATTATAAATTTGATATGTGTTCCAGTAAAGTCATGTCATACATTTTTGGCTTAAAAAATCAAATTTTATTCATTCCCTTTTTATTACTTTTATGTTGGTAAAATTCATTGATTTCTGGTGCCATCCTTTGAAACTCGTTAAAAATCCAAATGTAGCTAAAAGTTATATTTAGTACTCACTGAATGAGACTAATAATGCATAAATCAAAGAAGAACAATTGCATAAAACATATGATTAGGTATGAAATTAAAAATGATATGTAATAGTAAAGGCAATTTATCCTTTATAAATATGTGGAATGCTTCAATAATAAGTTAACATAAGAAATTTTGCATTTCGGTGCATAGTGTTTGTCATTTTGGGATTCCATTATCAGTGTTCAAGAGGTTGGTATTGCATTTAATATTGCCAAATCAGCTTAATTATTAGAATGTATTTTAAAGTTGGGAATTATAGCAGTGCTGTCCTTTCACTATAAAAGTGTGTTTGGGTTGATAGAAAACAGCAACAAGTAAAGATATATAGTCTTATTTTTAAGCTTTCACCTATCGACATTGATGTAGACTTGAAACTAAGTTGACCAAGATTTTGGAGCTGGGTGGAGACTTAGAGGACTTGTTGCTTGACCATAGTATAAAGCAGACAAATCTAATGTAGGGCTGGAAGTGTCTCTGAAAATAGGCATGGGTGAAAGACTTGGCCATCAGAGATGGATTTGGGCTAGCTGAAAAGTCTAGAAACTAAAATATCTGGCTGCTGTTTGAACCAGTGTTGATAATCTTATGGACTTGGAAGGGGGGGGGTTATTTAGCTTCTTATATTTAAACTCTGACCACCAAAAATGTAAGCTGGCAGATGTGGATAAAAGAATGGGTCAAGTGTCAAAAATTAACTGCAAAGAAGTGAATCCATCCTTCTACATTTACTATATATATATAGTGAAGCTTAAAAATCCAACCTATCAGTTTTCTAATGTTGGATACTTCTTTAAGTTAGATGGTCAAGCTGATATTTCTGTGTTGACTATTTTTAGTGGTTTTTTTTTTTTAAAAAAAAATTAAGTGTGTGCCAGTTTCTTGAAATGTTTAATTGCTGATTTCCTTTTGACATATCAGGAGTTGATGACTACCAATTGGTTGCACCTACAAACTGGGAGAGGGGCAGAAACTTATACTAAGGGAAAATATTATTTTTGATTTAATGTTTCTTTTAACTAATTTTAAAATATTGTATACTTAGTAGCTACATGATATTACATTTTGTTTTCTAGGTTTCTAAATAATTAATATTTTAAATGCAGAGCAAATTTAATTTTTAGGTGCTATTGAATTATTTATGTTAATTAGATACTCTGCATTGATTTTTGAAAATAACTTACATAATTTAATATATAATGACCAATTTGGAGAAGCGTCTTACAAGTTTTAAACTAAACACATTTCAGTCTAGTAATGTTTAAAATTGTAGTGACCATCATTTAAAATTTTGGAATTCATTGAAAACTACATTATCTAATAACTTGTAGTTAATGAAATTTTCAACTTTATCATATTTCTAGTGTACTTACAATGATTGTGTTGCTAGCTATTCAAGATAATTTTTCCAATTCAAGCAAAATTGTTAGTGTTCAGTTATTGGGATAATTAGTAGGCTATGACAGAAATATGTCTTATTCATGTTGTTTTTCTCCCTTCCCTCTTCTTAATACCTTTTCTTTAGCATTTTTAATCACAGTCAAGTGAGTTAGGATAATTTGAATAGAAAAATATTTTTCATGTTACCAATATATTATTTGATTGTTTAATGTGTAGGCAATAAAGGACAAATAAAATTTTGCTCTATGGCTTGATAATATGTATCTACAAAGATCAGTATTCGTAAGTTGGTTTTGAAGTGTATGTATTTCAATAAAAATTGGAACTTATTGTAACAAGTAACTAAATGAAGATTAAAATATATTGGACAATGCTTCTCTCATGGGAGTTAACAGGGACTTTAAATAAATAGTTAGCTTATTAATTCTATTTAAAAATCAGAAATTTGGTGTTTTCCTAATTTGTCATTATTTTTGTATGAAAAGTACTGAATTTTGTAGTTAAATATGAATAAAAATATGGTGTTAAATTCTAATTTTATGTTTTAAACAATTCATGCTCAGTTATAATATCTAGATAATCTTGTCTTATCACAGATAATATCTTGTCTTATTAAAGCTCTCAAATTTTGTATATTTCAGTTTATTACATTATTACAAGGATGCAAATAGTTGTCTCTTACCCTTTTGTCATTAACCCATTTACTCCCATGTATCACAAGCGATACGCTCACGTTTACTCTCCTGTGCCCAGTGCATCACATTAGATACGTTCCGAGAATGCCTGTGCAGACCAACGTATCAATAGAAATACGTTTGATGAGAATGTTTTTGATTTTTTTTTTTAATGTTGCTACATGGTGTTACAATACCGCAAAATCTATATAGTTCGGTTATTTGGAGTGTTGACCTTGGTGATAAGGGTTTGGATTTTACTTCTGGTTATCAGGAAGGGGTAATTGTTAAAAGCACGTGTTGTGGCGTAGCTCTTTAAAAGTAATGACATAATTTAAAGGGTGTATTTGCTATCGGTTTACTTTTTTCTTTCTTGCTTGTTTCTTAGAAGTTCGAATGAGAATTTATGGAGGTTAGGGCCTTTGGTAGCAAATGCTCTCAGCTGTTCTGTTTTTATTTGTTGCGACATTTATGTGATACTGAGATTTGTGAATTAATGAATGAATATGACAGTGGTGTTAGGGAAAATAATCCAAATCTATGCATAACCATTAAAATCTTGCATGAAGCATCAAAAGTTGACAAAATATGTGTGTAAAGCATGTGACGAAATATGCATTAAAATTTTTTTTATTTATACATAAAAATATACTGTAAAATAAGATTAATTTTTTATTTCTTAATATTCCATGTAATGTTGCATCATGAAATCTATGTAATAATTTTATGTAAAAAACATATAATTTTCGGTTTAATGATTTTTTCTTTCGTATATATATATATATATATATATTAAGTTTAAAACATTTTAAATAATATATGTAAAAACCAAAATATTCTAATGAATAGCCGATTTTAGAGGAATTTTTTTAACAAATTAGGCTTGATATATGAAATTGTCTGGGCACAGTGTGACACTCCGTGGTAAGAAGCCACATGCCCAGAGAAGTACTTTTTTTCTCTCTCTGGTAGTGAAGGGGTTAATGAAAGAAAAAAAAATTCATCCCCAATAATGCTAGATTTTTTCATCACTTCTCCACAAAAAATTGTGAATTGAAATTGATCTTTCTGGTGTTCTTCCTCCCCACATGTAAATATTCTTGCTCATTTGTAAATAATAGCAAATAATGAATTGACAGCATTGATCCAAAAAAAAAATAATTTGCAAATGATGTTCTGAAAGCAAGTTTTGTCATTTTTTTTTTAAAGAGCATGCGGTACGCCAGATGAAACCAATAATTGCCATAAGAATCCATATCCGTTGCTGGTTCAATAGTGGACCTGGAATATATACATTTTAGAGATACAGTTTTATTACCTAAAACTTCTTCTCTGTATCTAGTTAATTATATCGATAGGGAAAAAAGCATAAGGAGAGGTAAGAGTAAGAAAGTGACAGATTTCCGGAAAAATCGGTAGAAAAAGAGAGACGAAAAGATGAATGTCCCAATCGGTAGTGGAAGTAGCATCAGTGTAGGAGGAATGACACTTGCGTAGAACAACGAAGAAAAAAGGGTAGCGGCAGACCAGCATGCCTGAGACATGACAAAATGTGGTCAGCAATGGAAGTGCATGCTATTATCAGGTATTGATGGCACATGTGATTAGTCATCGATGAACGTCTACAGGCAGATGAACAGGTTATGTCTCGTTAAATGGTTGGACCACTGGTATTGCTTCTTCAGTGAAGGAAGGCAGAGTGTGGAGAAGATGAAGATGGTAAAGGATGTCCCTCCATATCCATGAATAAAGACAAACTGCTAGAGTATGCAACTGTTAGTGGATAAGGACATCATGGTGTCAGACATAGCTTCCACACTGCATATTTGTCATGCTCAAATCCATCCAAGACAAAACTGAGGGGGAGCAGGCTGTGTGACAATTCCTTGTAGTGCAGAGCACAGTTTTATCGGAGTGGTTTCTTCAAACTGATTGTATTCAATGATGGACATCTTGGTGGTAACTATGTCGAGAAATAATGCAAGATGTTTTGTTAATGATGGCATATTTTTTGGGGGGTAATAAACGTTACTGTGTGCAAAAAATGACGAAATGGGAACATCCCTTGTAAATGTAACTATCATCCGAAGCTAAATTCAATTTGTTATAAAATTATATATTTGCACTTTATTATGTACTTTAAAAGCAATTTATACTTTATAAATACATTTCTTTGCAACTTTATGTATTATACTATTTATTTTTAAAGGCTAGTATATTTATGAAGTAGAGTATACTATTAAAGTAAAGCGATAGATACCGTGATAATGTCCCTGATTAAAAAGTTGGTTTCATGAATGACTTTTGTGAGTTTGAATTAGGTTGTGGATTTAAATTGTTTTCATTTATACATTTTGCGATGTAGCAAATGAAAGCAAAGTAATTTAAAGTCTTCAAGATCATCATGTGCATGATAAACTTCATTTTTAGATTCTAAAAAAGTTATGAATTAAGAATGATTTATTTTTTGTTAAGGGTTTGTAGATCGTTTATTAATGTTGTGGAACAAAATAGCTTATTAGAAAGAAAATTTTAAAAACTTTGTATTATTTTTCATTATAACCCTAAACCTAAGTCTTGTAGACTATACTTTAAAAAATACCATCTTTCCAATTCCACATTCTTAAATATAATTTCTTATAAAAGATTGTAAATTAATAAATTGAATATTTTTCTTATTGTATGTGATATAAACTTTTAAATATTGCCTGCTAAATTAAAAATGGCTGCTCATCTTAATGAAATTGCTCAACTCTGTAGTATCTTTTGAATTGACTACTAATTTTACCTACTTGAATTATTTAATTCATGATTTTGTGATTCGCCAAAGAAATGACATCCATTATTTGTTTGTAAAATGGTATTACAGAGTTATGCATTTTATTCTAGTTGGTAAATGTACATGTATAAATATTTCATTATACATGCTGTTTTTAAAATTTCAGACCCTATATATAGTCAGGGGGATTTTATTCTGTCCTTAAGTTTTATTAAATGTTATATATTCCTTATTTAATAACTGTGTGACATTCATATTATAATTGCATCTATGAAGGACAGGAGGGGAAACTTAACTTCCAAAATTATGGATATGTAATGTTTAAATTTGTTATGTTAGGGTTACAATTTTCAAAGAATTATTAAGTAATAGATTGATGTAAAATCAATTTTTTAAATAAATTGTTTTTTCAAGGTCTAGCACCAGTGTAAATTTTTGTTTTATTTTTCTTCTCAAAACTAAATTAAAATTTCTTTTTACTAGGCTAAGAAATTCGACTTGTTCGAAACGAGTTTTCCAAACAAAGGTATGTTAACATTTGTTTTAAATTATCTAGTTAGTATTGTTCTCAATCATTTTGTTTAGAATAGTAACAAATATGATATGTTCTCATGAAAATAGTTACATTTCTTTCAAGATTTTACTGATGTTTAAAAATAGAAATAATTAAACATAATTAATACCATATTTTTTTTAATATAAGGTGCATTTCACACATAAAATATTGAGTAAAAAGAATTAGGTTGAAATTTAGCATGTGTTTTTCAAAAATTTTATTACCTTGTATTTGTTTATCCCTTTTTCAGACAGTAATTCCCAGTCTAGCTCCCAGCCTCTTTCTTCACCCTACCCCTCAGCTTTACCACATACATGCAATATCTATTTACACCTATATAGAGTCAAAAATTTTTCAAAAAGGTTGTGTTGATTAAATTAAATAAACTATTTTTAAATTGTATAGTTTTTGAAGCAAAACAAATTAACCAAGATTGGTATAAAGACTAATTGAGTTATTTGGGACTGCAGGAATCCTAAATTTTTTAAAAAATTAAACTCGAAAGAGAATAAATATGATCTCTAATCCAGAGCTACGTTTAATTTGCTTCTGTATTAATTCTTTATGTAAGTAAAGGGGAGGTAACTTGCTTAACAAGCTCCGTGCTAGAAAATAGCTACAAATACATTATGGCATTTATAGACAGTTAACTGTATTTATCACCATATGAGTTGTGGGTTTGGGTGCTGATGCTAATAAAGAAGCAATGTGTAGCGAGGCTGACATATGTTTAATGTGGTTGAAGTCCTAGGTCCTCCCATAAGTGTGGTGTAAATTCAGAGGTGGAAGTGCCTGGTCAAGTGTCATCCTCGTCACTTGACCAAGGTTAAAAATTATGAGGTCCATTGTCAGTAGTCCTCATATTGCTTCTAAGTGTGATGTAAAATAACTAATGAATTAATAACATCTCCAATTTTGTTTTAATGAACCTAAAATTTTACAAGTATGCTTTCCAAATGGCTTATCAAAATATAATGCTTGTATTGTCGAGAATTTTTTCTTGTGACTCATTAGACAACTTGTCTTCAGTTATTTCTGTCACATGGTTTGATTTTTATTGTTGATTGAAGCAAGAAACTTGTAACTATTTAGAAGAATGGAAAAAAGTTAGTTTTCAAGTGGCAATTAAACACATATATTTAAAAAGCTTGATACTGAGATCAAAACTGAGTTGGGTGGAGTTCATGGCACATCTGCTCCTGTGTTTGCAACTGTTTACAATTGGGTAAATGAGTGTAAACGTGGCTGTACATTCACAAAGGATTGTTTGGAAAGGAAAACTGTTAGGGATGTCTAGTAGAAGAGACTACTCCTTATAATGATTGACAAAACTCACAGTATGGTTTTGAGTGTTCTATGAATCAAAGTGGGCAAAATAGTTTAGATGTTTCCAATTTTGTAAGAAAAAATAATTTTAAAAACATCTCAGTGAGATGGGTTTTGCATATGCTCTCAGTTGAAAATGAATACAATTGTGTGATCAACTGTGAGGCTATTTTGGATTTTTTCTCCGTCATAATCCAAACAAGTTTCCACATTGATGCATAACTGTGGACAAAGCATGGATACAATACTATACT
Organism: Nephila pilipes; assembly: GCA_019974015.1. Taxonomy (NCBI): domain Eukaryota; kingdom Metazoa; phylum Arthropoda; class Arachnida; order Araneae; family Nephilidae; genus Nephila; species Nephila pilipes. Next base: position 161,456 of record BMAW01065459.1, on the reverse strand, counting down.
CGAGAAACAAAGGTACAGTCCATACAGTGGTTTTTTTTTTAAGGTGAGCAGGCTCCGAAGATGGCAAAGTGATAGCCATTGTTTTTTGGGATGTTTGCTGAGTAATCAACACTGATTGGAAAATGAAAAACAATAACTGGGAAAGTATTATGCACTGCTTTAGCAAAGAAACCAAGGGGAAACATCCTCATTTTGAAAAGGAATAGATCCTCTTCCATCAAGACAATGCACAGCTGCTCACCTGTGCAGTTATAATGGCCAAAATTACGAAGTTAAAGTTTGAATTGTTACAACATTCACCATATTTGGCCCCTAGTGACTTTTTATTTCCAAACTTACAAAAATGGCTCAGCAGACGATTCATGTTGAATGAAGAGGTCATCGCCCAAACCAATGCCTTTTTTGAAGACCTTCAAAAATATTACTTTTTAGATGACTTAAAAAGGTAAGAAATGCTTGGGGAAAGTGTGTTGAACTCAGAAAGGGGATTGAAGAAAATTTACCTATAATAGTTAATTCTATTATTTTCTCTAAGGACTTATTGAAACGACCCTTGTATACAGGTCCTAAGTAGTGCTTGATATCTCAGATGTTCTTTAAAGGGGGAATTACAAAAATTTCCTGCAAAACTACCATAGTATCTCAGTTAATCATCAAGGGATACTAATAATTTGCATTTTTCAATGTGCTCAAAATGTTAATATGTTTTCTTTTTGGTTTCTGTTTATCTGTAAGGTCTTATTATTATAAAAGTTGTCCTGACTTAAATTGAACAAAATTTTGCTGTTTTTCTCCCTTGCTAATTTTAAATCCATATAAGAATTATACATTTGTAGACAAACTTGAAGTTATTTTTGAAAATCTTTTAAGTAGAACTTTTATGTTTTAGATGGGAATTTTTTATTTTCTTCACTTGCATAATTTTTTCTCACTTTCTTTTTAGTTTGAACCAGTTCAAAGTTGTGCTTCAGCTGTCTAGCTTTCATTTTAAGGTAATAATTTTTTTATATGTATTCATGTTTGCAAAGAGGCTTTATTTTAAGCATTTAAAAATGCTGAGTACTTATTCTGAAAATTTTTTTTAAAGTGCTTATGAAAGGTTACTTTTAGCAAATGGCTTTGTGGTTTCCTATGTTTTTTTTTTTTTTTTTTTTTTTTTATAACTAGCCTCTCATTGATTGTAAACAAATAATTGCAAATGTACTTATTTCATTGTTTGTAATCAATTATTTCTGAAGTAAAAGGTTTGTATTTAATGAACAAAACAATTTTCTTCTTTGTTGATTAAAATTAAGCCTGTTGTATTGTCTGAAGCTATTCGAATTAAAGAGATAATTGTAAAAATGCTAATTTTTTTATCTCTTGTCTTTTTAAATGAATAACTTCTAAATGCAATAAAAAATTTCAGTTGTTGAAGAAAGATAAATTTGAAAATACTTGATATATCTTTTATATAATGAAACTGGTGCTGTAAAACATTTTTTGATGTCATACATATTTACTTACCTTCAATATATACCCTCCTCTGTCTGCAACACTCCATGTGAATCTTCCATTTTTCGAAGCAGTGCCAAAAGTATCAGCTCCATCAGGGTGCGTGCCATTTTCTCTTTCACTACTTCAATGCACACAAAACTTCCTTTTGATACAAATATTATCTAAGGAAACAGAAATCATCTGCCACAAGATCTAGTAGATAATTGGGTGGATGGTCTTACACTGAAATGCTTTACTTGGCTAGAAACTTGACAGGCAATGCAGAATGCCTTGTCCTTCCACAGTTCAGGTTTTCCCCTTATTCTTTTGTGGAGTTCAGCAAGAACGTGAAGATAAAAATGTTGATTAATAGTTTGACCTTCTGGAACCCTGTGAAGGTATACAATCCCATGCATATATGGGGGGGGGGAACATTCATTGTTTTACATGTTGATTTGCTCTTCCAGTACTTGGATTAATGCTTTGTTTCCAGGATTATAAGAAACCATGATTCATCACACGTTATATTATCTTATTCAATAAGTTTGGGTCATTTCAATGGCATTCAATGTGTCAAAGATAACCTAATACTTAACCACTGAAACATATGCACACAATAAACATTTATTGCCACACTTTCAGTTAATTATAAGTTTCAATAGCAGTTTTTCCAAGTTTAATGTGAAACTTCACAACAATTTTTTGCTCATTTATCATTTTTCTTGGCAAACAAAGGCTACGTTTGTACGTATTTGTTTACAGGAGCTAGAGGCACTACATTCGGAAGAGAGTGCTTAATGCTAAATGCTTGCAAGTCCCTTTTGTTTGTCACATGCGTATTTCTGTAGCAGCATCAGTCTTGTTATTTAATACTCAGGCCTCATAGTTCTGGGATGCAGTTATGTTTTAAAAAAATCAATACTTGCTGAGTCTTTGTATAGTTAAGTCTTACTAATATTCTCCCCCTCTCTCCTTTTTGAATGACTTGCCTAGGAGTGGTTGTGCCCCCCCCCCTTTTTTTTTAAAAAAAAAAAAGATTTTTTTTTTTTCAAGTTTTTTTCTTTTTGTCTGAGAAGTATGCAAATTCTCCTGAGGTGAATTATCTCCAAATCTAGTTAGCTACTTTTTTTTAAATGGGTTGATTCTCTAAAATTCTGTTAATTTGAGTATGATTTGTGTGTATAATTTTTGTTAAATTTTTTTATTTTGGTTTCAGTGTTTATCATTTTATTTAATTTGAGTACTGTTGTATATATCTTAAATATCAATTTGGTTATTCATCTGCTATGGTGCTGTTTTCATTCTTCCAATGCATATGTAGTCTAATATATCAGAATTATCTGAAAATTGTAAGTGTGAAAGTTTTGTTTATAAAATAAATGTATATTTAAAAAATTTCTCACAAAAATTCTAGAACACACTGAAGATATTAAAACTCCTTTTTAATTATAATGTTTTTAAATTATTGAAACTATCAATGAAACAGCATGAAAACTATATTGCTGTGTGTGAAATCTCTTGCATGTGTGCATAAATAAAATGGTGGCCTCTGGGGGGGGGGCATGGGTACAAGGCATGGCAAATGTATGCCTATGGTTTTGATGTGATAAGATTTTGATATATTCTGCTTGCAAATAAAAGAGATCCATTCTTCTATTAATATGGAAAAAGAACAGTTTGATAATAAAGAAAAAGTATCTTAATTATTCTAAAATTTTGCATAAAATAAATTACTTTCTCTATAAATCTTTCTTCACTGTCGCCCTCTGAGATTTTGTAATTCTGAAAAGTCTTCCTCAAAGATCTGATGCTTCAGAAGTGTGATACTGAATTTTCTGCTTATAATTTATGTAGATTTCATTAAAGGATAAGTTAAAAATATATAGTATGTATAGTTGTAGGTAAAAATGGATTTTTTTAAAATAGTAGTTTGAAATTTGAAGAGGGAACACACTTTCTGAAACAGGTGTTCATATATGTTTTTTTTATAACTGCTTAATTTAAAATTTAGGCTTTCATTCTTTGTATGTTGTATAATGCATTGTTTTTCTTTCTTTTCTGTTCATATATACATATTTGTGTTATTCCATCATCAATAGTTTTAATTTTTTAAAATTGAAGTATAAATTTTTATACCACAGCTATTTCTTTATTTTATATATGTATTGAAATTATCCTTAAATATTTTAAGTTCTTTTTTGACTATTGATTGCTTTTTACCTTTTGATCTGCAGTAGTGTTTTTTGGAGGAGGTGAAGTGTTTTTTAATTTTCTATATTTGCTATATGTATTGTATATATATATACACTACAGGAACATGGAACTTTTTCTCGCAAGTTTGTTTCCAATAAATTTTACTTTTTCAATGTGCTGAGATAATATTGTTACGGAATTGACAAGTTTCATCTTATAACCATCTTGTTCTGTACATAAACCTCATCATCATCACTTTTTGCCACATAATTTTATTTTTGTGCAATGCGCATGTTAAATGTAAGTTAATTTTTGATCATTCACTCTTGTCATTGGATATTCTGTTCTCTTTATACCATAGGAGCCAACAGAACAAAAGTAAATTTGATAGTTTTTCAAAACAATTTTTTTTTCTCCCCAGTATTACTTTTGGATTTTACATGTATGAATTAAATTTTTTTTACTGGTAGACCAAAATTCAGTTTTAAAAAAAAATCAAAATTCATTTTTAGTTAAATAATTTTTGGAAATATGAGATTTTTGTGTTAGTTTTTATTTAAATGTCTTTATATTTATTGCCTGGATTTTTTATAATTGAATGTCATATTCTTACATTATTTCAGGTTTCTGGATTTCATGCTTCTCTAAATTGTTAAACATTAGTCGTAAAATGTCATACAGAAATCAGTACAGTGGAAGTCCATGGCAACAGGGTGGACCTCCTTTTGGTGTTGGTGGCTATAATCAGAATTATGGAGGGTATAATGATCAATATGGTGTGTCCATGATGAATACTAGCTACAATCGCAACCAAGGTGGCTATGGAGGTGGCATGTACGGTGGCAGTGGAATGGGGCAAATGAGAAATATGGGTTATGGTGGACCATCCCCTTCAAGGCATTATATGAATGATAGAATGAGTGGAAGATCACTTCCACGTGGTCAGTTGCCTCGTAAGCGTTTGCCACAGAGAACTCCAACTAGTGGTCCACGTTCAAAGCGACCAAACATAGAAAGTGACCGAAGGGCTGTCAAGTCTCGCCGTCATCGTGACTCAAGAGGTGGATCAAAAAGCCGTCATGACCGCAGTGATGAAGAAGAAGATGATACTTACAATCCTGAAGAGCCCACAGATGATGTTTCTGATGTGGAATATGAGTCTTTTGAAATATGGAAGTGTTCTGATGAAGATGAAATAGAAGAGAAGCTTGAAACTAAACAGAATGGGGAACAGGAAACTGAAACAACTGAAGGAGGAGAAAAAGAATCCAAAAAATCAGGTGAAGATACTCCCAAGAAAGCACATTTGTGTTATGTATGCAAGGTGAAGTGCTCTACTAAAGAAGTGTTGGCTAAGCACAACAGTAGCAAAAATCATTTAGACAAGATTGAAGAATTGCTAACTATTCGACGAGAGAAAAAGAAGGATAGTTCAGATGACAAAAAAGACTCTGAACAAGATAGGAAAAAATCAAGTCGCAAGCCAGGAAGCTGGTGCACTGTGTGTGAATGTGCATTTAATGGAAATTTCCTTGCTCATCGTAGAACAAAGGAACATCGTAAAAAGAGAGACAAAAAGTATCCCAAATGCCGACCATGTAGAATGGGATTCAGTAGTTCTGAAGAATATAGGGATCATTATAAGAGTGAAGACCACAAACAAAAGTCTGCAGAATTCCATTATTTGAAAAATTTGGCTTCTGGGTCGGATGAAGATGAAGCTGCTATCGAACCTGTGAAAGTTAAGGATGAGGAGGAGGAGGTGGAGAAAATGGAAGTTGAAGTTAAGAATGAGGTCAAAGATGGAGAAGCTACTGAAACTAAGGATCAGGAGAAAGATGAAGAAGCCACTGAGGAGAAGGAGAAAGATAAGAAAGAAGATAAAGAAGACAAGAAGGATGAAAAGGATGACAAAAAAGAAGTAAAAAAACCCAAGCCTAAAGAGCCAAAATCTGTTGGTCAGTCATTTGTTGTATCAGTACAAGGTTATTATTGTAAACTCTGTCATAAATTTTTCAAAGATGTATCTGTGGCAAAGTCAAAGCATTGTCGATCTATAATGCATACAGAAGCATTTAAGAAGGCTATGGAGGAAGCAATTGAACAAGAAGAAGAAAGACAAAGACTTGCAGAAGAACAGGACAAGCAAGATAGAGAGGCTGCAGAAGCTGCAGAACGTGCTGCTGAAATTGTAGCTATTGAAAGAGCTGCAAAAGAAGCTCTCAAAAAAGAAGCTGCTGCTAAAAGAGCAGGGGTTAAGAAGGATCAAGATGTAGAAATAAAAGATGTATCTGATGAGGCCCAAAAAAATGAAACTGCTAAAGATGAAAAGGTTGATGATACTGCTGATGAGGCAAATGTTGAAAATGGTATAAAAGACGAAGAAGAAAAGGATGATCTTGAAGAAACAGATGATGGTAAAGATGAGACATCAGATGACAAGTCCAAAGAAAGTGAATCTGTAAAAGAAGAAGTACCTGAAGAAGAACAAGAAGAAACCAAAGAGGAAGTTACCTCAAGTCCTGCTACCAGACGTGGACGAGGTCGCGGCAGAGGTCGCAAAAGGCGTTAGATATTGATGTGACCTGATTGCGACATCCAATATGTTGAAGGGAATTAAGTAATCAGTTTAGTATCTCAACACACACATAATCTATGCAACATTATATATGGTGGTATAAATATGAAAATAAATGTTTTTGTGACTAAGTGTGATTAACAAATGCAAAACAAAGAATTTTTAATGCGAACTTTGTTTTATCACTTCATTTTATTAATTTCATGGGACAGTGTCACGATTAAGTGTAAAATATTATATTAGCCTTTCTGTGGTTCAGGAAAATCAGCTGTTAATTGTACCTAGAAAATTTTAAATTTTGTTTTGTCATTTTTGTTTACATAGTCATTCATTCCATTATTTTTTCAGACATCACCTGAAATCAGGCAGTGTTGTGTATCTTGTCTCAGTAATGTCGCATGACTCATCTGTAGCTTTTTAAAAAACATTTGAATAAAACTTAATTTGATTCTGTTTATGTTTTCTTATTTGGCTCATTAATTGAAAATTATTCCCAACTATCAATATTGATGAGATTTTTATATGAATGGTATGTAATTGGTTTGGTTATAATGATAACAAATTATTCTTTTTTTTTTTTTTTTGTTTTCTTTGTCTCTTCATTTTATGTGACAAATGGATTGATTATGCTTCATTGAAATGTATCAACAGTATGTTGAAAACAAAGTATTCACATACACACATATTTGAATACATAAAATTCATTACATAAGTTTCTTGACACCAGAGATGAACTAATATCAGGAATTGCTTATTTAAATTATAAAATACTCTGAAAAAAAAATCCGCAAAATTTGGGAAGGAACATTTTTATTACACGCATTTATCGATTGCATCTGACAATGAAGGTAGTATGGAATCTTAAATGAGTATTATAAGATGATATTTTCATTGAAAAAATTGGCTTTTCAACTGAAATTTTATCTGTATTGAGGGCATTTGGTAATTGATTTTTGAGTGAAAGTAAGTGGTAAGGTGTTAACATTTAAACTGGTACTTTTCTTTGATACACTACAGAAGGTTTGAAGAACATGCTTCAATAACATTACAGCTTCAATCATTTTGTGCAACTGCGATATTGGGTTTTGATATAAATGAGAAAATTGAATCGCCTAATTTTGTGACCTAATAAGACTACTACAGTCCACAAATAAGTGGGACCTCAGGGGTTAATGTTAAATAGGTACGGTTATCAAAATCCCAATGTGCATTCTTTTGGGTGATTTGCCATCTTTTGTGAACTCTGGGTGCTCTAGCAATCCTGTATTTTTGACCCTTGTTAATCAATTTTACAAACGTCTAGACCATGGGTGTCTAAACTATGACTGAGGTCCACACATCCAATATTTTTTGAACAAATTGAAATAAAAATTAAGTAATTTTATTAAAATGAATTAGATATGTATAGGTACATATTTATTTTTTAAATTTGTAAAAGTTTCGTTTCATTTAGTTTGGATTTCATAAAATTCGAAAAAGTTCAAATTAATGAGATGGAGGAATTAGCTTTTGTTGAACAAGCAAATAGATATCAGTTTCTATAAACAAGGTTACAATTTTTTTTTTTTTTTTTTTTGAATGCTTCTTTCTTGAAAATAATTGTTCACGAATATAGGTACTGAAGGCTAATAAAGCATGATTGTGAAGATTATATTTATCGCAGGGTAGGTAATCTTTATAAAACTCAGTAAAGAAGCATTCCATTTGAAAGTAAGTTATTTATTCTAGAGAATATGTTGAAATACTCTTCATTTTTTGAAAATCTTGAAATCTAATTTCTAACTCTTGAATTAAATAAAAAATTAATGCAGCATATTTTGTGCAACTCTTAGGTTTATGTACAGCCAAAGTACTGAAATGTGTCAAATTTTATTTTTATTTGATTAAGCCAAAAAATTTTCTTTCAAACGCTGTAATTGCTTGGAACATATTAATAAATTGATTTTTTTTTTTCCTTGAAGTCTCAAATTTAAATCATTCAAATGTTTTGTTAAGTCTACTAAAAACGCCTAGTATAAAACCCAATCTTGTCTTCAATTTCATTCACATAAACATTTTTATTTCAATTCTCAAATCATAAAATCTTTTGAGCATTTTCCCTTTACTGAGCCATCTTACTTCTGTATAATAAATAACATCTGCGAATTCAGTACCCATTACCTTAAGAGAATTTTCAAATTGTCTATAATTAACTCCTTTTGCTCTTATAAAAAAGTTAATGGTTTTTATAACCACACTTTCTGTTTTTCAAATTTTTTCCACATAAATTGTCCTTATGTACAATACAATGATATGCTGTAACATAAAAAATGTGGCAAATATTTTTTTAATAAAATGTAAATTTAAATATTTTCATAATTTGGACCGCGATTTAGACAATAGTTACACCTTGTTTGGCACAGCATAACCATATCTGACTCTAGTGCAATTAAACACTAACATCACACACATGAATAAGTGGGAAAAGATTGTTGAAATAAACTTTATGAAAATGAGAGAAAAAATTGTACCATATGAAATTTTGGGGAAAGTTTTATTTAAATTTCAAGTCACATTGCTATCTTTGAATTCATATACATCTGAAGTGTAAATATTAATTGCAAAGTTCTGTCCATAGGTAATGTGAAGTAAAATACATTTTTCATACGTTCATTAATATTTACTGTAAAATATATTTTCCTAGGATTGGTCTATTACAGGGACCGACAACCTATTGAATCGGAAGAGCCAAAAATTACCCAGTTTTTAAAGAGCCACTAAAAATTTTCGATTTAATATTTTCGTATTTACTTATATAAATTGATTTTTGGTTTAAAATAAACGGCTTTTTAAATACGGAATAATATTTATTTATATAAAAAAAAACATAGATAGTTACATCAATGGGAGCATTAGCTTTGCATGCCTTTTGAAAGTTTGATTAAATCTGGCTTATAACTTGTTTTAAGTTTCAAGCACGACTCTAAATTTTTATTTGTTAGTTGACTTCTAACTTTTTATTATATTCATGCAAGTGAACGCTTGCTCACACGAATATGTCGACCCGAAGATTGTCAGCAGTGCTAACTTTTTCACCTCATTGTAGTCGGCTGTGGTGTTTCAAATGACATCAGGCACAGTTACAGGCTTGACGCTTCCTGCAGTGTCTACACTGCCGAAGCAGTCGCAATCTACTGTGAGATGAGTGGGCCGCGGTAGCCTAGTGGTCAAGGTCGTGGACTAGCGGCCGGCGGTGTTCGCTCAGTCGCGGGTTCGATCCTTGGCCGCTAAAGACCCGCCGTGTAGCCGGGGCAGATGCGCGTTAAATCTGTTCGGGGCCCAAAGTCCTCCCAAGGCAAAGTGTGGATGTTAGGAGAGGGGGGTGCCAGCTCAGGTGTCGTCCTCGTCACTTGACCGTGGTTCAAAATTACGAGATCCGTCGCCAATAGCCCTCGTGTTGCTTCTAGTGCGACGTTAATAAAAACTAAACTACTGTGAGATGAGTAGGTCCTCTGATATAATCCCCAGGGGAGATGTCATTGACTCGATTTACGCACAAACATCTTTTGTTTGGAGAAGATGCTCCCGAGTGTCCTTCCTGCCATGTCCCTTACACGATTCATCGCATTTTAATTGATTGTCCGGTGTTTGATCACCATCGCCTGACTTTTTTTTTTCATTCATCTGTTTTAAACCTTTCTGACTTGGTGGGGGAAAACTCCCACCATAATTTGTTTTCCTTTTTAAGATGCTTTGGCCTTTTACACCAAATCTGAAGTTTTATCTTTTAACCTCTTCCATCAATGCGCATCATTTTCATGATTTTTAAAATGTATTTTAATTAGTTTTAACAAATGTTTTGGCGCAGCATAGCCTACTTTGGCTGTTGGTTGCGCCATTATAACCCACAGTCACTCACCTCACTGCAGCATTATAGAAGATTATTCCATGCGCCGAATATGAGGGTTTGATCTCGCAGAATTTCTTTTGGAGCTGTCCACTTGTGCTGCGCGATGTGCATGCATTTCTGGATCTCCAACTTGCTCTTGAATTCTGTGAACTTGCCACTCTTCATGTCTTTGGTTTTCAAATCCAACATCAATTCCAAATGGCTCAATGTTGATCTCATTTGTATAAGTGTTGAGAGAATTTACTATGAACGCAAGAGTACTTTTGTGTGTTTTGATATGCTCGAATCTCAGCGAATCCATCTTTCATGTGTTTTAAAGCTATACTGAAGTAATTCGTGTCAATTGTTGGTCTCATCGCGTTATTGGTTCAGATTTAAAAATGATGTAATTTACTGCTCTCCATGTCTTCAACAAAAAGAAGTATTTTTTTTTCGAAATAAACTACTTCTTCAAACAAGGCATGGGCTGGGTTGCTCTTTCCTTGCAGTTTTAGATTTAGTTTCGTAGTGGTATCTACCATGAAGTTGAATTTTTGCAGCCATTTGTCTTCTTCCAATTCGAGATGTTCAATGATTTTTCATTGAGGAATGTTTTTATTTCACTCAAGCACAAAGCAAAACGTTACAATACGCTACCTCTGGAAAGACATCGCACTTTATTGTGCAGAAGTATAAGTAAAAAAAACTGACCTACTATTTCTTCAAGGAAATCTTTAAACTAACGATGGTAGAGTGCTTTTACCAAGATGTTGTTAATACTTTTAATTTCCAAGTTCATGACCTCAACTATTTCGGCCGGAAATGTTTGGGCACAAAGCCCTTAATGAATTATGCAGTGAAACGTCATAATTTCGTGGTTTATTTTTTTCTAAGAATTAATATTACCCTTCTGAGAGAGAGCGGTAGCAATCCTAACAGTTCTTTTTTTGTATCTTGGGATTACATATACCTGACGAAAAGAGTAACTTGTGCCTTGTTTTTTATGTCGCAAGACTCATCTATAGCTAGTGATAAGACAGAAGCCAGTTAAAGTCTTCTACTTGCATTTGTGTTACATTTGAAGACATTTTAGCAGTTTATCTTGTACTGTTTTAGCAGATATTGACAAATCTTTGATTTTTTTTTTTCTTCTTGATTTCTGAAAATCACGAAACAGTTCTTCAGATGCACATATAAGACAATCTTTGATGTACTCATCATCTGGGAATGGTTTTCCTCTTTTTGCAATTTCTTATGATACTGCAAAGCTTGTCAGATTTGCATTATTGGAATATTACGCACAGTTACTTAGCATGGAACTTGACTGTTTTTCGGAACCCTTCAACGACCTTTTTTCGTGAACCACCGACCAGCAAACTGGGTATGTTTTGTAGTGAAGTGTCTGTCCAAATCTGACTTCTTATTGTGTGCGAGTTTTTCGTGGCAAATGAGACAAGTCGGAAGGCCATCTGTGTTACATATGAATGCAAACGACTCCATCCAATCCTGATTGAATTCTCGGTTTTCTTCTTCAGTGCTTCTTTTTTTTTTTATCAGATGCCATGCTGGCGCAGAGCCGAAAAAATGCTTTTTTAAAGGTTTACTTAAATATCTAAAACGGCAAACAATTCGTTTACCATTATTACTTCAGATAGGTAATCCAATTCTGTTACTGATTTTATTATATTATATGCGTGCATACCTTTGAAGGTATAATTCGCTTCTAAATCGCATTCTTCTTGAAACAACAATGCAAAAGCCGCATGTAATTAAATTAACAATCATGCAATGTAACGTTGACCGCTCTATCCGAGGATGATTGACTGACAACAAACGCTAAATGGAGATTGTTTGGGTGAAACGTACTAAGTGGAATGCAATTGGCTGAAAAATAAACATGGTCACGGAGTCTCATATCTAAGAACAAAACAATAGTTCAAATTTAACTCATTACGGTCATGTTAAGCGTAGCGATTTGCAATTAACGATTATGAAAATAGAAGCTATTGAGAATTTAGGTACTTAAAAATATTTTTTTCTTATTTTTTGAAAAGTTTTGATTGTAAATTATTAATTTTTTCGTATGGAACTCGAGAGCCGTAACTTAACATCAAAAGAGCCGCAGGTTGCCGACCCCTGGTCTAATAACATTCCAGATTGCTGCCTCGTGAATTAATGAGAATTTTGAGAATTGAATCATGTGCACATCTCTAATTGCGCGGAATGAAAACAAGCCAACTTTAGGCTAGATGAAAAATGGATTATTTTCGAATACATCGTAAGCAAAAGAGCATACTTTGCAGTATGGACAATCTTGTTTCCTCCATTTTTAGTGCCCGCTGTAGCCTAGTGGTCATGGTTTCAGACTCGCCGGAGGTTTTCGTTGAGTCGCGGGTTCGAGCCTTGGCCACTAAAGACCCGCCGTGTAGCTGGGCTGATGCACGTGAAATCTGTCGGGGTACTAAGTCCTCCCGTTGGTGTGGTGTGGAAGTTAGGAGCAGGGATGCCACCTCTGGTGTCGTCCTCGTCACTTGACCGAGGTTCAAAATTACGAGGTCCGTCGCCAATAGAGCTCGTGTTGCTTCTAGTGCGACGTTAATAAAAACTAAACCCCTCCACTTTTAAATCGATGTTGAGTCCGAATAAGAGAATGCTGTGTATAAGGTGGTACGTCCGGGAAACAATACATTTCGAGCTTTTGAAACCTAAAAAAAAAAAACTCAATTCGGAGAGATACTGTTAGCAAATGAATGATTTAAACAAAGCATAGAAGGGGCCAGTGATGTTCAATATGAAACCTTTTATACTGCATCATGATAAGGCCGAATCACATGCTGATTTGACGAACACACAAGTCCTCCCGTTGGCATGGTGTGGAAGTTAGGAGGGAGCTGTCTTCCTCGTCACTTGACAGAGGTTCAAAATTACGAGATCCATCGCCAACAGCTCTCGTGTTGCTTCGAGTGCGGCGTTAATAAAAATCTAAACTAAACTTGACCAACACATAGCTAGGCTGAGAATTTCTGTAGCATCCATCGTACTCCTCAGACCTATTACTTGCTTATTTCTCAGCAAAATTTTTTGAAAGGAAAAAAATTCAAAATTGAAGCATATGCCAACCTAACACTACTTGAGTTCTTCGTCTCTAAAAACGAGGCATTTTTCAAAAATGGCATTTATTAATTACCATCACGCTTTAAAGAATTCATGAGTAACGACGGAGAATAGATATACTGTAGAATAAATATTATTAAATGTTTGAGAAAAATGTATTGTATATTTTCTTCCACTTCAACTCACAAAACTTTCCGGCAGATCTAATATATTTATAGAGGATAAATGTACGGTGAGTTAATAAATATCAAAATATGTGATCATCCTGATCATTGTTTTTTCAGTCTTCATAAGTACTCCGGAAATCTGCCACCGCAAGACTGTTCAAGTACCTTGTCAAATGCCGCTCGGAAATATCTTACTAATTTTTTTTTATATACGGGAGTACGAAGAGGAATGTACGGTGGATGGACAACATTGCGTTGCTGCGTCTGACCAGTAAACCCTCACTGTCGGCAATGTGTAGATCATCCAGGTATCGACGATTTCTCTTACGATACGGCGGACCTTAAAGTTCGAACATTTCTTAATTAATTTAATTCCTTTGCTATTAGAAGAATCCTTAGTCTGAGGTCACAATACAAAAGGGTCTCGAATTTTTGTTACACATGTTCATCGATTTAGGTATGTTGTTCCAATGCGAAGAGCGGATGTCAGATTGACTCGCCTTCGCATGGACATACTCGATTCACTCATAAACATCTTTTATTTGGCGAGGGTGCTCCCGAGTGTCCTTCTTGCCATGTCCCTTACACGATTCATCACATTTCAATAGACTGCCCGGTGTTTGATCATCATCGTCGTATTTTTTTTTCAATCGTCAGTTTTAAACCTATCTGTTTTCTACTGAAAATAAGTTATGGTGGGATAAATCCCCCACCATAACTTATTTGCTTTTTAAAAACGCTTTGGCCTTTTACACCAAATTTGATGTTTTAACTTTTTATCGCCTTGCATGTGTTTCATATGTTTATAATTTTTTATTCTGATTGATTTTAGCCAAGCGTTTGGCGCAGAATGGCCTACTTTGCACCAAAAAAAAAAAACTCCACAATTACTCATTCATCGATATAGGAGTTCACGCAAAATTGGATGGCACCACGTTACTCGATGTTTCGTTGCATTGTCATTATCTATGTAAGCGCTGAATAGTTTCACTTTAGGCGAGATTTACATCAAACGATTTGGAAGATAACTGACAGGGTTCTAAGTAAAGAATTTGTTTAAAAAGTGCGATCTCTGATATTTCAGGGATGTTATGAATGTTTCGTTTCACTAATTTTCTGTTTACTTTCGAATGCAGTGAAACTTAGTCTCGAAAAGTAATCAGAATAATGAATATAATATCTTAATTTGTTCAAAATATGATTTTCTGTTACAGTGAGCAGTTTCTGTCACTTTCCATGATAAGATAAAATGAAACGAGAACAGATTCTTTAAGAATCCCCCCCCCTCAATAGTTAAATGGTTATGGGCATGTAACTGGTAAAAAAAAAGCCTGGTTTTGGAATATATATATATTAAAATTTAAGTCCTACTTGTATCCAAAAAAAAAGCATTGATGTGAATAAGAAAAGATTTACACCAGCATAACTGAACGATTATCAATAGCGATAATATTTCTAAGATTGTGTTCACCTTTCGAAAAGGTGTTTTGTGTTCACTTTGTTTTCCTTTCGGATTTAGAAAGTTTTATTTTTTTTATGTTACTATCCTCTATGGCTTCTGTTCAAGGAGAAAATTATCTCAAAATATACTCAAAGAATAGTTATTAAAATGTACTTTAAATGACGAAATTTTTTTTTAAATTTCTGTTAACCATCCAGAAATAGCAAGATATTTTAAAATTTCGTGACATCCCCTCCATCGAAACTAACATTAATATTTAAGGTATCCACCTAACTTCAAAGGGAATTTTTTTAAATTATTGAAAAAAATAACTTTTTATAAGCATTATTATACTAAAGGATATGGTTAAAAACTTAAAATAAAATGTAAAATAGGCATACATTTAAAATTATTGTAGAGGTATTTCAATTCTGTAAATTTTACTACGATGAATTGAATCCAATTCAGGATTTGAGCCTCTTTCACAATTATAACCCTGATAATTAAATATTTATAGGAAATCGTACTTTAATACAGAAAAACCGTAACAATGTGTGACCATTTATGACTTTTATCAACAATAAAAAGCAAAATAATAGAATTATAACAATAGCAAAGTTTCAAGCCCTTAATTCACCTTCATTGAGTATTCCATGACATTATACGCATAACTTTTTTCAATACGATGTTTTGCGCTGAAGCAAAATATGAAAATCTTGATTTTGAAAAAAGCTAAAAATACATTTCAACCTAGAAACTTACTTAATTAAAAGTTTAACATAAAAAGGTCCCTGATTTGTAAACTTCACTATCTATATTGCTTAAACAAGTTTTCTTTTTCTTTCTGATGGCCTTCAAAACTTTCCTACGTTTACATTTAACAGGTGTCGTATAACACTTCAGTTCCTTGAGTCGATTGTTATCCAACTTTTCGAATCCCTTTACAGTGAAGTAGACCAGATTTTCAACGTTCAGCTTATTCAAGACTTTTAAGCAACCTTGATATCCTTCGTTAAATTGTATAATTGCATCATATGCACCCAATTTCAGTTTTGAAACAAACAAAAACTCCCTTTAGTATTCTTTATCATATTACACCTTTAATAGATTCATTATCTGCATCCTCATCTTCATGTTTATGGAAATTCATCTTGCATGTTGGAAAATATTTTGATGGCGACGTTACGTAAAATATCAATGTAAACAAACAGAGTTCCATTGCCGATTGCAGGATGCTACTTCCAGTTCTAAAAAATGGACACAGACTATTATTAAAATGCGTATAACTCAAGTTCTAAGTAAGATAGAAATAAGATAATTAGATTTTGCTATGAACGTTTATATATACCCAAATCTTATTTGTGCTGATAAAACAATGACAACACAAAAATACTTCCTCTAATCCCAATTAACGAATTCGAAAAATGATATTCATAAAATTTTCCTAAGAATAATAATTAGCATTAACAATGGGAAAAAAAATCATTTTTTTAAAAAGGAAAATCTGAAATCGATGCAGTAAAAATAAATATCTTAAATATATGTGATAACATTTCTCATGAATCCGACTCGAACAACTTATTAATGTTATATTTTGGGACGAACAATGGTCCAAAAAAAAAAAGAGTAGAGTCGAAACAAACTTTCAAATATTTTTTGAATTTTTTTTTTATTTTCAGAAGTAAATGTGTTTTCTGGCACAAGAGCCAAATCTGGTTATGCTGCGCTAATCATTTATAAGGCCACAAGTTTTTAATTTTCACAAAATGTTTTTCTGCATTTCATATTTGATGTCTTAAATTGAAAAACTCAAAATTGCATGACTTAAAACTTTGTAAAATTATACAACTCTGGTTGTACTAACTGAAAATAGTGTGGGCACGGTAGTTTTGTGGCTATAGTCGTAGCTGGCGGTTTTCATTGAATCGTGGGTTCAAGCCTTGATGCCACTGAGAGCCGCCGTGTTGCCGGGGCTGATGCATGTTAAATCTGTCGATGCTCTAAGTCCTCTCGTTGGCAAACAGGCGACGCACCCCCGGGTTACTCTAGTGATCCTTCTCTATTTTCCACCCTCCTTCTTGTCAACCAATTTTTGTCTTTTTTTCAGGTATGGACCACAGTAAAATCTTTTTTGGCGTAGCATAGCCGCATCTGACTCTTGCGCCAATAATCTTTACATTCACTCACTTTAACCTTTCGTTGGCGTGGAAGTTAGGATAGGGAGATGTCAACACGGGGGGTGTCTGGGTCACTTGACCGAGGTTCAGAATTACGAGGTCCGTCGCCATTAGTTTTCGTGCGACTTTAATAAAACCAATAAATCAAACTGAAAGTAGTGATTAGAAAAATATGAGAGCACATAGCATAACTTTTTATAAAAACTATGTAAATGTTTCTTAATATTTTGAGCCTCCTTTACATTTCATGACCTCATAAATCCCTTTGGGCATGAAATGTCATCAGATTTTCACTAAAATTATTCTTTTTTATATGTACTTTTCTCTAAGCTTATTTTTGTTAGAAATTTTAAATTGATGAATGCTATTTGCCAAATTTATGATGTGATTGCTTATTAACCTCGCACTGAGAAGCAACACGAGGGCCGTTGGTGACGGTCCTCGGTCAGAGGACGACATCTGCGCTGGCACTTCTCTCCAAACTTTCACATCACGCTAATGGCAGGACTTGGTTTAATTTAGTTTTTTATTAACGTCGCACTAGAAGCAATATGAGGGCTATTGGCGACGGTCCTCGTAATTTTGAACCACGGTCAAGTGACGAGGACTACACCTGAACTGGCACCCCCTCTCCTAACATCCACACCACGCCAACGGGAGGACTTTGGGCCCCAAACAGATTTAACGTGCATCAGCCTCGGCTACATGGCGGCCAAGGATCGAACCCGCGACTGAACGAAAACCGCCGGCCGCTAGTGCGCGACCTTGACCACTAGGCTACCGCGGCCCATGGGAGGACTTGGAGCCTCAACCAGATTTGACATGGCCAGTCTCGGCGGTACTTTTGCGGCATCAAAGCTCGAACCCACGATTTGACGAAAACCAACGACCGTGACCATGACCAACAGGCTATCTAAATGATTCCTAATGTACTCGATAAGATTGAGTTTGGTTTGGTTTATATTAACGTCGCACTAGAAGCAACACGAGGGCTATTGGCGACTTTCGATAAGATTGAGATCTGGCATCAGTACAGATATTTTTTTTAGAACATGTGTACAATTAATAAAAATCCACAAATCTCTGTTAATGCGAATATTATGTTTTGGGTCATTATCCTGGTAAAACTTAATGTTTGATAATATGCCCATTTTTTGAGCGTTTCGTTTCATATTATTTAACTAAACAAATATGTCCATTTTTTCATCAATTAAATGAAGATTTCTAACATAAATGACACTCATACATCCCCGGAACATCTGATTTTCTCCATAATGATCCACAGCAGTAAGATTTTTCATTGCAAGTTAAATATTAGGTTTCCGCCGTATCATTTATTTACTATCACTTCCAAAAGTATTATACTTGCTCTTAGTTACAAATATATACAACCAATTGTAAAAAAAATCTGGAGGTTTTTATACATAAGTTTTAGCGAATTGTAGTCGTCTTTCGATTTGCTTCACCATTGAAGATTTTTTTCTAACTATACGTCTATGAAAATTATACTTTTTTGAAATGTTTCATTTTCTGTATTGGAAGCTTTGTTAAATCTCCAATGCACTTCTAATGACAATTTTACTGCACTGGTTTTAGGATTGCAAATATTCCTAACAATTCAACATTCTTCGTGTTCAGTTAAACACATCGGATATCTTACTCGTGGCTTGTTTGAACTTTATCTTGTGTGTGTTATAAAAAGTGTAGATTTATTTTAAAACGTTTTTCTGTATTTCACTTGGTGTGTGTGTCATCAAATTTTCGATCGTTAATTTAACCAACTTCCCATTAAGCTAGAGTTCTGAAACTTTGGAAATCGTTCTTATTCTCCTAACAATGCAACATTTGGACATTTGCGACAAGTTTTAACTAATATTTCAATATTTTTTTTTTAATAACGTAATTTGTGTAGTAACCTGGCACCATCTATGGAAGATATATTGAATTACGCAGAGAGAGAGATCTTAAAGACGAGAGAGATATGAGGTTTTTTACAAAGTTTTAACTAATATTTCAATATTTACTTTGCCACCATTTAAAAACGTTTTTTTTTTTTTTCTTTTTATCTCGATTTTTCGTTTTTACGATGATGAGTTCTCTAATAGCAACAGAAATTTTAAATTTTCGACCTATATTAGCAATGCAGCTTTTAAACACCTAACTGAGCTTTAAATTGGTTTATAAATCTTATGCAGCTAATTTGTCAGAATTTGCTTTTTAAAATATTTGTTTCCACAATGTCCCAATATTTTCAGTTAGTACATCAAAGGTGCATAATTTTCTAACGTTTTGAGTTTCTTAAAATTTTCTTTAATCATCAGATATGGCATGTATGGTAAAAAATTTGTTAAAATTAGATTATTTTTTTTGTCAAAAAATGTTTGAAAATTTGTTCTGTCCTAATTAGTTTTTTGAGCCCCTGTAACTAGACTCAAATTTGGGAAATTCGCAGAGAGTGAGTGAAAGTAGGTTTATGATGCAAGAACCAAATTTGGTTATGCAAACGCCAAACCATGTGTAACTGTGATCTAGACGCTGGAAGAGAAAGGAAACATTGATTGACAAGAAAAATGATCGAAAATAAAGAAGGATCGCTGAAATGTCCCAGGGGCACATCACCAAACCCCACAGGAAAGAAAAAGATCACTTGGATGCCTTGGTGTCATAATGCTTAAGAAGGCAACCTCTGAGGGTGGGAAATGTGCAGTTTTAATTTATAATTATTTACATAATTAATGAAATTAAATATTGATACATAATTATGTCTAAGTAAAATTTTAATTAATTTATGTAACTTAATTGTCTATATCAATATAATGGGTTATTGGAAGCAAGATAAGATTCAAAAAATAGGGCAAACATTTAAGTAAGATAAACCGGTTAAACCAATATTTCGGTAATTTATCCATAGGAATATATATATATATATCACTTCACATAATAATGCAGTAGTTTTTCTAACGTTGAGTGGAAAAAGAAATAATATGTGGGGAATATTATCTTTTCTCCACTCATTATCTACAAAGCATTTATATAAATGTATTTGAATGTTAACTTTTTTCCAATCATCCATTCAATTATATGAAAATAAGGCTATCTTAAATTTATCTGAATGTTATATGGATTTCATTGATAATAATGTCTATTAAATACAATCATTATACAGTTATTGAATTTTTATATATAACAATTATAATTATGGTGCATAAAGTTTGCAGTTAACTTTCCATTTAAAAATAATGTAAATACATTTTGTAGGGGGGGAAAGCAATAATGTATATTAATATATATTTAAAGTGTAGAGCAAATTTTTAGCTCTAATTAACTCTTTCTAATGTTATAAATTTTTTTTAGAAATATTATTTTCGTCAAAAATTTTTTCTAAAATTATTGTGCCTGCACCCCTTTACTATCTGCAACCTGTTTTTAAGATATAAATGTTAAAATAAAACAAAGAATAATTCAATTGCAATGAAAGTTCATTATTTTTTAAATTTGCTTTAAATCTGACTATTGATTTCACCAAGATATTTTAATATTGTATGAATAAGGGTTTGCCAATTGTTAAATGTTTTTTGAACGTAAATTTCAAACTTTGATTCAGGAGTAGATTCGTATTGCATTCTGATCTTTAACATTCAAAATAAATTAGTGAAAATTAAGAAACTATGATTGAATATATTCAACAAGACGAAATATCTGGTTTGATCACTTTTTAAAAACAATTTAGATACCTATGCCTACTAAAAGATATTTTATATTAATTTTGAATGTTTTTTACTTGGGATGCTATGCTCAATAGTTGAAATCAAAATTGTGAATCCATTTTTATTAGCCAATAACTTTTTAAAAATGGTTACACATATAAAATTTCACCTAAAATTTTTATAATTTTATATAAAATTACTTAGATCAGATAAATTTATTTTTGGTTCGAAACTTGGGTAAAAAGATAGATGTAAAATTAAGCAAGTGTGAGTACAAAGCTAATAAATGAAAGTTTATCTTAGATTCAATTCTTTAAAAAAATTTTAAAATCACTCTCACTTAATTGAAATGCTCATCTACTGCTATCTATGTCCTATTGGTTAGTCTTCTCAATTCCAAGAAATGTGGGTTGTTCTAATATGAATTATCAATTTAAAAATTATTAATTAAAAGAAAAATATTTACATCATACCAAACACTAAAAAAAATCATTACAATTTAACTACAACAATTTTGAGAATTCAATATTGAAAAAGTTAAACAATTATAATTTTTAAAAATTGCATATTTTTTAAAATTATTCTCTATAAATTAAGAACATAGTTTTTCTCCTTTTTTCCAATATCAATTTAGTTTGAATGATAAAAGAAGTAAAGAACTATGGATTTGTTTTCACATGCTTTATCTTAGCACACCTCTATCTCCACAACAGTTATAAAGTTTTATGAAATATGATCAAACATTTATCACATTTTCAACAATTTAACTTGAAACATTTTTTTAAAAGTATTCTTAAAAATGACACCTTTTTAATAAACAAAAAGAACCTCCAAAGTGACAAGAAAAATATGTTAATGTATTAGAATGAATTTATAACATACAAAAAATTGTTTTCCGCTTCCAATTGCAAACTAATTAGCATAATGTATTTCCTTTCTTCATTCTCCTATAAAATAATTTGTTAGAATACTTAGCATATTTTTAATATATACCCAATTCAACCCCGCTCTCCCAAATAAAAGCGTTTTGATTATAGCAGCTGTTACATGCGTATATATATATATATATAATGTAAGAGATTGCTTAATTGTTTATGTTGCACTTAGAAGCAACATAAGTGCTGTTGGCAACAGATATAATTCTGAATCTTGGTCAAGGACAACACCTGAGCTGGCACCTTTCTCTTCAAACTTCCACATCCCACCAAATGGAGGACTTGCAGTCTCATCAAATTCAAAGTGCATCACCCCTTCTACATAGAGGGTCTTTAATGGTATCAGGACTCAAACCCATGACTCAAAGAAAACATTAGCCATGAGTTCACGGCCACCAGGTTACCATGGCCACATGTATAACAAAATTTAGTGAAAGTTGGGAGTTTAATACACAAGAGCCAAGTCAAAATATAACAAAAGGTTTTAAAATTAAATTAAGATAAAATTATAGCTAAAACACAATGTGAAATGTTAGGGTTAAATTTTAAATATGATACAAATGAATAAAAGTAATAGGTAGAGGTTTTCTTCCATAGAGTCAGACAAGTTTATATATATACAATGAATATATATATATATATATATGCGATAACAAAACCTTTCAAAGATAAAATACCTGTAACAGAGAATATTAACATTTTAATACTATGGACAAATAAATCTCTTTGAAGACTTTTTCCTACAGAATAAAGTAAAATTATTAATCTATTCAAAAGCATGACTATATGCCTTTTCTATCATTGAAATAAAGAACAGAAACTGTAATGTATAATTTTATATGTATCCAAATAATTAATTATACTGTAATGTATAATAAATGAATGCGAGGGATAAGTTTATGATGCATGAGTCTTAATGTACAAATTTATCTAAATCATGCAAAAATGAAGTACAGTCTGTCATTAAATGGTTTAAGATTCCTGATAACACAATTTTTAAAAAATTCTTCTGGCAACTCTCTCTCTCTTTCTTTTACTAAGGAAATAAATTTTACAGAACTCTGAAACTAAATATCTGCTAATCATTTTTCAGAAACATAATAGTGAGACATATTAAAATATAATAGAGTAATAAGAAAAATTAATTTCATTAATTGGTTAGTCTCTCAAATTAATACAACTATTCTTTACATTCTTATTTTAAGAAATAAAATAAAATGTTTTCCACTTAAGAAATAATTGTTAATCAATATTTGATGCAACAAGAACCCCTTTTGCACTATTTTTTTTTAAAATGATTTATAACATATGATCATAAAATATTTAAATACTGTTGGAAAATTATTTTTTAAAAATACTTATATTCCATTGACTTCATTAAATTTTGCATATTTTTAAAAAGAAATCGACTTATTACTGTAATTGTAATATACTAATGTTTTAGTAGAATCTGTCATGCTAAAAAAGAATTACTTTTTAGATGGTGAGGCTCAAACAGACATTTCAAACAATTGAAAGTTTTTTTTTTGTATAGAATTTTTTTTATTTTACTAACCTTATATAAATTCATGATTTACTTCAACATCAAAGTTCACGAAAGTTTTTAAAAATTTAATAATGCAATAATTTAAAGAGAGTGCATGAAGATCTTGTTAGTAATCTAACTTAGTTCAAGATGGTTTAAACTAGTGAAGAAAACATTACAATTGGCAAAACATGAAATGGTCTTTAAATGGTAAAAATTTTGAGTAGGCAGGTAAATGAAGTACATCATAATTCTGATTAATAGACCATGAAATTATTAAAATCTTTCATGGATATTAGATGCATTTTCTATATTTAGAAATTCTAAAATTTTATTTATTTAAACATCAAAAGATTATCTCAATATAATATTCAATCATATTCCTTTCAGAATCACCAATTTAGAAAAATTAATAATATATTTAATAACAATTTACAACAAATTATTTTAGCAAAATTATTTGTAAAAATAAATCAAGCAATTGTATTTATTACAATATTAACAATGAATATAACAATAATTCAAACATATAATTACACATAAAATATTAAACTAATGCAGTATTTAAACATACATAAAATCAGAATCTATATTCTATTTACATCGTTTGACCAGGCAAGTTATACTTATCAATAAGTATAATAAGAAAACTTTATAAAAATAAAGAATATCATTAAAACCAAGGAATAATAGTTAAAGAATTACTACAATTATAAATAAAGATAACAAAATGAATTAACTGTTATCTCTTTGAAAAAATATAACATATATAATTTACATTTTACTTAAGTTATTTTATCAGACATTATATTTTATACACATAAGACATAGTATTTTACAAACTCTACATAATTTTAATTCTTTATCAACATATATTGAGTATACATTCATGTTAATACTGATAAAACATTTTATGTGACCAAATTTTGCAAATAAAAATATAAACAAAATGAGATATATTTTACACTTGAATAAAAATTTTCAGTACTTCCCTGTTATAGTGGCACCTGACAATAAATTGCCATATGACCAAGGTAGATTGTATCGCAAGATAGAATTCACGAGTTTGGAGGCGACAATCTTGGTGTAATTGTAATTCGATATAACAGGGAAGTACCAAACTTTCTTTTCTCAAGATTATCACCAACTGCTCTATCACATAACTTTAATATAATGAAAAATAAATTTTAAAAATAACAAAGAAACGTAAATTACTAAAATATTTTTATAAACATAATTCTAATGCCAAAGCTATATATGGAAAAAATTTTATGGCATAAGATTTTTTTTTCAATTGTAATACTACAAAATTACCAACAAAATACGATATATTAATAAAGAAAATTTTTTTTTTATCCCTTTACCATTAAGTAGTGTTTACTTTTTAGAACTAGCTAATTGAATTTCCAACTAGAACAGAATTTCATAAGATATAAATAAGCAATTTAAATAACTGGAAAATATAATTTTTTATCTTTTCTCATCTAATTGCTTACATGTCAGTTTCAAAAGGATTAAGACTGTCAATATTGCGAGTTGAAGGACGAGATGATTCAGTAACAATTGTAACCTTATTAAATACACCTCGCCCAAAATAATCAGCAACTACAGAAAAACCATCATCAGCTCTTTCTAGCTGATGATGAAACTGCTCATGAAGATCTTTATTCTGCTCCTGAGCTCTTATGATTCCAAGAACTTTCTGATTCTCGGTCAGACAAAGAGGACATTCTGAATCATGCTCTGCACTATAACTTTCAAAGCATTGTTGATGATAGGAATGCCCACATAGAAAATGCACAGATGGTAATTCAAGCTGATGAGTACAACCACTGCATTTGGAAACCTGAAAAATTTTTGGATTATTTCTTAATTCCTCCATTTGATTTCTCATTTTTTCTGTTTCATCCCTATACTGCTTAATTAAACGTTCATCTTCAGCAATTTGTTCCTTTTCTTTTTGTAAATACCTGACTATGTAATCTTTAATTAAATCTAAAGTTGCAGTGTGGCTCTTTGCCATGATATCAACCACCAATATGGGAGATAGTAGATTATTTCGCTCAACTTCATTTAAAATTGTGATAACATATGGCTTCTGATTTTTTTCTTGTTGACAGAAGAACCACAATGCTTGAACCCATAAATTTGGATCATAACTCCCAAATCTTTCACAAGTTCTCATGATAGCATCCAGGTCTCTGTTTTCAATATGGTAGAAAAGAATTTGCTGATATAATTTTGCCTTTTCGTACAAATGCAAAATACCAGGTTTAAAATCACTCATTTGGCATAAGACAAGAGCTTGATTTATACTGTAGCTTGCATCTGAGTTACGTAACATATCCATTATTTTTAATTCATTTTTCTTTTTAATTGCTGGATCCATTTCTTTACTGTAAGTTTTCAAACACAATTCCAAATATGTGTTATAAACAAGACTTGATGATGTTGGACGAATTTTTATCATATGTTCTAGAAATTCCAATAATCTCTCCGTATTATTTACAAATATGTGTATAAACTCTTCTGGATTAGTGGATAAAGGCTTTTCAGACATTTGGTTTGCACTATAATCAGTACATAGACGCTTTAAAAGTTGTGTCGTTTGTTCTGGAATCTCGGTCATAAGTACTTTCCCATAAGTTTTCATATTACCTTCAGCTGCTTCAAAGTCTAGTTTAGAAATATATTTCAGTGCTTTATCATAATCCTTTAAATCTTCAAGAAGAATTTTTAAATACCAATCATGCTGATCATGATGCTCAGCCAAATATAATGCATGACTATAATAACCTGCTTGTCGGCACACTTTCATAGCAGTTTCCACATCAAAGTGAATTTCTCTATCCTTTGTCATGATAAACTCATCTAATTTGCATTTATCTTTTAACTTTGTGTAACAGTTAAGCAATAAAGTTGTGTGGTCTTCTGTAGCTAAATCTTTTCTATGCAAAGCTTGCAAATATGCTGTTAAATTATGAATTCTCTGAGCATCAAGAAATTTTCTAATGACATAAGAGGCTTCTAATTTTCCAATTGTTTTGATATATTGAGCAATAGCTCCATCATGGTCTCCCTTCGCATACAAATGATCTCCATATTGTCTGAAAATATCTATCAATCCGTCTTCATCATACTGTTGACTCTTAGCTAAGCTAATTGCTAAAGCATATTGATTCTTTTTGAAGAGCATATCAAGTTTACTTTGAGTGTCTTTTTCTAGCAAATTGTAAAGTTTTCCATCTTGAGACAAAACATAAAGAGATCCCCATTCAGATATAACATCAATAACAGCAGGTAATGGGGATGAATAAGCAATGAATTTATTTTGTATGTCATACACAGTAACAATATTCATCTCAACAGGTGATGTCATAGCAGATGAATGAACTGCTTTGGTATCTTTGCCAACTACAACTAAATAACTTCTAAACCAATGAAGTAGTATTTTCTCTCCTTGAAAAGCAAGACATGGACCTCTTCCATCATGCTGATAAAAGTAAACAGCATCATGACATCCAATAACAAATTGATAATCTTGTTTTGCATCACTCAGAACAGAACATGTTGAAGGAAAGCGAAACTTATCCAGAAGAATCTTCGTTTCTTTATCTTTTACAGAGAGATTGAAGGAATATATTTCACTGCTCGTAGCAGCAAACAAGAAAATTTGTTTACCCTGACTTCTGAAAGCAAGGCCAGTCAAAGGACTAGAACTAACTTTGAAAACTTTTTGCTTACTCTGTCTCTCTCTAGTAATGTCACCTCTTGCAAATAAAACACTACTATCAGCAAAACCTACAGCAAGGAGATTCATGTTCTCATGCACGGCAAATGCAGTTACGGGAGATTCAACACCCTGAGGTCGAATGCTTCTCACACATAAGGGTTTTCCCGACTGGTCACATTTCTCTACATTCCATATTTTTATCAAAGGATTAATACCTGGTTCATCCGCACCAACAGAAATCAAAATGGGATTTAATCGTAATTGTTCAATGTGACTAACATTCAATTCATAAGCTTTGAAAGAATGTAACTGGAACTGTTTATTTAGAAAATATACATTTCCTTCGACATCTCCAAGTAATATCTGTCCCCTCCCACTTGTCGAACAAGTCACATTTATATCCTTCAATTTTTCTTGAACCTGATTTGATTCACTGTCTTTCACTACTTCCTTTTCAAAAAAATTAAATCGCCTCCATTGCAAGAAAGCCATAGTGAAATGTTAATTACACAAATCTAATAATGATATTGTAAATTATCAACAAAATCCTTCCCGTGATTGCCAAACCACTGTCAGTGAAGTTAGAAAACAAAAGTATTTGAAGTAGTAGTGCCTTTTGAAATTAATTTTTCTCTCAAAATGTACAGATAGTTAGATCTTGTTTGTCGACTAAACGCTTTATTCTCTCTGGTCAGCAAAGCAATTTCTCATCTCTTTAGATGCTTTCTATGCGAAAATTCAGAACACGGCTGAGACAGAAATATCAAGGATTTAATTTCTCTGTTTTTCTTTCACTCAGATTAATAAAATTTAAATATGTAATGAATTTTTTGTACCATTATACAATTTTCTATCTGAATGTTGATATACTAGGTTGTAGGAATCATAGCTATTATTGCTCCATGCCTCATTTAATTCAATCAATCAATCAACTACGTTCCAATTCAGAAGGCGGATTTTCAAAACTATGATGCTACTTAATCCTCAGTCAGGTTTCGTTCCTTAGAGTAGAGAATCGCCACTTGCTCAGTAGAAGTTTTCAGGGGTACTGAAACTTACGGTTGGTGTAAAACCATATTTGCTGGACTTGGTGGGTTTTTTTTTTATTTATTCTTTATCAATTTGGACTTTGGTAAATTAAGCAAATATTTTTATTGTTCTTCATTTTGACAGACTCAAAGCTCAGTCATTCCACGTTTAAATCCTGAGATATAGATGAGCAAAAGAAAGAAT
The DNA here is from genome assembly GCA_019974015.1 of Nephila pilipes. Taxonomy (NCBI): domain Eukaryota; kingdom Metazoa; phylum Arthropoda; class Arachnida; order Araneae; family Nephilidae; genus Nephila; species Nephila pilipes. Next base: position 133,309 of record BMAW01065459.1, on the reverse strand, counting down.
GTAAATCGAAACATGACAAGAGAAAATAAATATTTAAAACCTTAAAAGGCAAAGAACTTGTACTAAGACTTTGAAAACAAGGAAATATTCTAACATATCAATAATTTTAAAAATGCACAAGAATCTTTTGTACCCAAAATCAAACACCAGTTTTACACGCTAGAGATTAAAGGAAAAAATTTCTGAACATGCTAATAATAATATGTCATTCACACGCAGCGAATAAGATTTAACACCACAAATCCTGTTTTTTTCAGCCAAATTCTTGGAATGGAAGAACTCTTGAAAACATATCGGTTTAAATAATGTATGGGAAGGATTCACAAAACCGATTTCTTCTGCCAAATACCGACAGACTATGGCAGATTTGGCATCAATGAGGCTGCAACTGGTAACAATATTGAAATTATTCACGACGTTTTATCAATCCAACAGTAGCAAAGAAGTTTCACAAATTTTAATTACTATTCTAGTACAAGTCTACCCCAAACATTTATAAAACTTTCATTTGCTCAATCACGTTCTTCGTGATAAACCCTGTCAGTGTAAATGTTTTAGTTTTTTTCCATCCCCTCAAATTTTGCAACAAAACCCACCAATTTATTAATTGCGGATATCAAAGGTCATTGTATAATACTATAAACTGTATTAATTGTAAACAAGGATCACCCATTAATTCTCAACAGATCTTAGGAGTAAAATGTACTCAACATCTACCTATGGAGGGCAGACGAAAATACCACAAGAATAAATTAAGTAATGTAATCTACGTGAAAATTAGCATCAAATACTTAAGATAAAAGACGTGAAAAAAAAGTTTATAAAATAGACGATAAATTTTCAAGCAGCCTCGAAACAGTCAGTCTCTTTGTAGAAACTGTCCAAAAATGATGAAACGATGTTTCACAGCTCCTGCAGTTTTATGGAAATACAAAAGGGGTCTGTATGTCATCTAGGAAAAAAAAAGGCCTGATCAACGTTAAAAAATTTACATGCTTCTGTTTAGATTACATCTTTTCATAAGAGGATACATTAACACTATAGAAATGGATAGCTATTTTGAGTCACTTTAATCTTAATTTAAAAAAAAAAAAAATTTCGATTAGATTTTTTTAATATTCAAATTTAAAATAATTTATTAAAATATATATCCTCAAGGAGGTTTTAGATTTTTTACAACTAACTTTTCCAACCACTTTTATGCTTTTCCACAAATGGAACTGTGAAGTATACAGAACAAATCCATTGCATCCTCCCTTTTCTCAGGCAGATATTTGTTTTTTTCCAAGCTTTTCAAACCACAATGAATTTACATATTTGGAAAAGACTATTTTCCGACAAGATCGACAATTGAATTGGAGGACTGCCAATTGCAGTTCAATTAATCTTTCCACTCGTCACATTAATTCCATTACCACAATCGTCTGGCATCAGTTTAATTGTCCATGTCCACCTCTAACTTCTCTTTCTATATCCATTTAACTTAGTTATATGCATCTCGAGGACTTATATATTAATATATCCTGTTAGAATCTTTAGTGATCAATTTTCCCTGGTAGTTTAACCATCATCCAATGCGGGTTTTAATCACATCGCAGCTTAACTGATTTTGTGGAATGGCTAACCAACTCAACTTTGGTAACTGTAGCCTGTACCAGAAATTGCTGTGGTACTGCTGCCGTCATTGATCTTACTCTTGCTCTGCCAACCTTTTGGATGCACCAATGCTTATGTCTTGGGCAGCTCCTTCAATAGTGATCTTGCCCTATCATCACGAAATTTAATCTTCACATGATTTCATCCAGCGGAATGTAAAGAGTGAATTAGCAATCAGTGATGAAACAAGTAAGAATCTACTTGATACACTGAACGAAAACAGTATGTTCTATAGAATACTTGTTTGCTGATATAATTTCAAATATAGAAATTAAAATTTCCAATATATTTTACCTTGGTGGAACTGAATATGCAATAGGATTTTTCAAACTCAAAAGTATTCAGATAAAGCTTAGCCTGTATTTCCTCATCTATAGTTAAATACAAAAATATTCCAACATGGAATACAGATTTCACTTATTAAAAGAAGCAAGAAAATATACTGGGATAAAATATGCTTAGCAATGTGCTGTCTAGAATCTTTTTTAGCCATTGAAAAAATTATCAAACACCAAATGAGTCATGAATCAACACAAATATTCTTCAAGTTCATTATAGATTTATCACTCATCCACCAAATCAATCCAACATTTTGTGAATTTTTTTTCCAATCAATATTTTCACACAGACCAATTCTTTAGATTTTCTCACTAGAGACAATCTTAATAAACCATTCCATATATCTGAATTAAATAGAGCCATAAAACTTCCAAGTACCCCAGGCGCAGACCAGATCCTGCTATAATACTTAAAAGTTGAATCAGAGAAAAAAAAAACAGTAGTTCTCAAATATTTTTTAAAACAATTATTTGAAGTAATTCAAAAGATAATCAATAGAAACATACCATCATTCTTCAATTCAAACTGCCGGGTAAACTAAAATCTCCTCACCCACAGACTATATTTTTAACTTCAGTTTTCTCAAAACGTTTGAAAAGAATTCATCTGATCCACCTATCATTTTTCTGAAATTAATCAAAAATTTCTTTTTTCAACATTATGGTTTTGTTCCTCTTTAAGGACAGTAGAACTACAACTTACCTTATTCAGAAATAATTGACGCAAAATTAGGGAAAAAATATTTCGGGAAAGCCTTGATG
>BMAW01065459.1:101554-128578 GCA_019974015.1 Nephila pilipes | reverse complement strand
CAGATCAAATTACTCTCGTTTTCTCTAGTTTTGAAAGGGGGGGACATAGGGGAAGAATGCTGCGCCGATTGCAGGTGGCGAAACAAGTCGCAAATATTCATTACCCTGTGACGTCATTTTCAAAGTTCATGATAGCTGTCAAAACATAAATATAAGAACATGGAAAAAATTAATAATATTGTTAAATTGAAAAATATTGTTAACCCTGAGTAAAATTTTTAAAAAGTAAAAGGTTAAGAAAAATGAATTATTTGAAGGAGGGAAAGTAAAAAAATTGACACATAAAATTCGTCTTTTTAACTTACAAGACAATATTAGACTTGAACATATTATGTTTTACAATTGATTGAAATACGATTATCAGGACCATTTAAATATTTGTTTCAAAATGCTTTTGTGTTCAAGGAATATTCTATTCAGTAAAGGATTAAAATGCTGTTTCGACGATAACTATTCTTTGCAGTTTCTTAAGAGATCAGAAAATGTTTGCCCCTCCATTTTATTCTAAATTTTTCCTCTATAAAATAATTAAATAATAGGTGTGGTTTAAAAAGTATAAATATATATATGTGTGTGTATGTGTGTATATATATATCTTTACACAAACACACTCACACATATATATATGATTTTCTATCCTCCTATTTCTTAGAAAAAATTATACTTTTCCTTAAATATCTGAAATAATTTAAATTAGAAACGCAGAAAGCATTAGAATATGTTAAAGTTGTTATGTTCACTATACAGCACCAAATATACCTAGGAAGATTTTTAAAAAAACTTAACACATGCCCATTAGAAAAAAAAAATCTACATTAAATTAAAATTTTTAAAAACTTACACTGAGGTTTTTGAAAGTCTGTGTATTAGAAAAGATTTGAAGAAAGATACGGATTAGAAAAGATATGAACACGTAAAAATTTGCTGTATTTATACATTATATCTATTTTGCAAAAAAAATTTATATTTATGCTTGATCAGTAGAGGAAAACAAGCTATTGATTGGAGTTCCACACAATTTTATTCAAACATTGTTTACCATCTAAGTAAAAATTCTAAATTTGTTTAAATCATTATACAATAGTTAAAAAATATCCTTGACTACAACAATACAAATTGAGAAAAAGTATGTACGAATCTGTATTTTGTTTGTTATTTTTGAAGAAAATGCTTTTAAAATTCTCTCACAGAATTAATCCTAGATAACATCATTTGTAAGAAAAGTGTATATAGATTACATTAACAGTCAAATGACGTTGATTCAAATATTGTTAACTTGAATACAGCATGAAGAAAATGTAACTCAACTATTTAAGAAAATAATAAATAACATTTTGCAAAATGCCAATCAAATTTGACATCTGTTGAAATTTAAAAAAAAAAATTACGAAAAACAGAAAGCAGATAACAAAATTTTTATACCATCTATTTCTTCTATAATACCTCAAAATTAAATGAGGTAAGTTTATAGGTTTTTTTCATTGAAATCAACATTTCAAATAAATCAGTTTTTCAATATTTTTCGGTTTTAATTTCATATTTGAAAAATTATAAAATAAAAGTAATAGTTATTTAGAATTATAATAATAAACTAAAGAAAAATAGAGAGAAAAACAAAATCTCACTTGTAGAAATTCAGTCTCTATTTTTCGATACTATTCCCAAAAATTGATAAGAGAGAAGGTGAAGTTTTATGGCGCGAGGCCAGATACAGTTGTGCTGCTCCAAACAAGATATGATCTAGATGTTTGAAAAATGGAAAAAAAATTTGGCATGAAAGAGTCGAGAGTAGAGAAAGATCGCTAGCGTATCCCGAGGGTGCGTCACTCGTATATACCAAAGACAATAAACCCCATGGGAGAAAAAAAATAGAACAGCACCTTACTTCGAGGTCATGATCACAAATTGATGAGTTCTATGGCTTTCAATTATGATAAAATAATATGTTTTCAAAACTTTAATAATTATCAACTACTTAAAATATTAAAACTGTAATTTTTTTATAAAATGGAATGTAGTAAATATCCTTTTGCAGCGTGTGTGACATCTCCCCCTCCTTTCTAAAGCATAAATTCTCTTTAAATTTCTTTAACAGCATATAAAATATTCTAAAAATGTTGTAAAATTTTTTAAAAAGTAAAACAAGCTCGAAAATGGTTATAAGAATATATTTATTGAAAATACAATCAATATAAAGGATATAATCGTATTTGAAACTTTTTAATGCAGTTGAATTCGAAACTGATGTAAATAATTAATTTTTCAAATATTCATTTAATACAAAATGTGTAATTGTATTTGGAACTTTTCCATTAAAGAATGTATTTTTTAAATGCTATCAATTATATATATATGAAAAAGGAATTTTTTATGCACCGGAGCTCGAAACTGTAGTAAAGAATTCATTTTTTAAAATGCAGTTATTAAAAAAGGTGGGTGGTTTTATTAAAGTCGCACCAGAAGCAACACGAGGGCTATTGGCGACGGACCCCGTGATTTTGAACCTCGGTCAAGTGACGAACATGACACCTGAACTGGCACCCCCTCTCCTAACTTCCACACCACGCCAACAGGGGGGCATTTGAGTTCCGACAGATTAAACGTGCATCAGCTCCGGCTACACGGCGAGTCTTCAGTGGCATCAAGGCTCGATTCAATGAAAACTGCCAGTCACGACTATGACCACTAGGCTATTGCGGCCACATTATAAATGGTTAATTGTATTTAGAACTTTCTTTTTTATGATGATTAGGAAAAAGCCATATCTACCTCTTTAAAACGTCCTCATGTACGACGTAGATTCTATTAAGCAATTCGCTTTTTAACATTAAAGCCATTAACGTTCTCATCAGCGATCATAAAACCAAACTGATGGAAATAGCTCTCACTAAGATTCTTCCTCCCCACGTTTGCAACATCACAAACGCTAATTGGCTCAAATATCAAGAATTTCTCTATAATAATCTCCCCGGAAAGTTGGAAATTAACAATATCAATGATCGTGATGAAGTTATTAATGCACTCATGAACTACATCAAAATTGCAATTAACTTAGCTAGCACCTCAAAAAATATCCCCACACCGCATCTCAGACTCCTTTCACATATCCGCAACCTAATTAAAAATAAAAACAGAATAAGAAAGTGGCAACAAACTCATTTCCCCCCTTTCAAAAAATAACTTAAAAATTGTTATAGGCTTTATTTTTTAACAAGATGCAAGCAAAATCATCTACTTATCCTGGGTGTATTTAATATAAATTGTTTCGCATTTTAATGAAAGGCTTCTTTCGTTTTATCTTACCATTAATCAAAATCCCAAAAGAATATTTTAGAAAGACTAAGAAAATAAAATATATGTATTTTCAACAATTTTGTTCACTAATACAAGGGAATGAAAAATGTTCAAACAATTATTTTCAAATCCTATTTACATGAATTAGATTAGTTAAACTAAAATAAAAGTCTGCATTAGTTTGAGGTCGAGTGAAATTTAATTTAAGACAAAATATTACAATTGAATATAACAGATTCAGGGCCAAATAGTAGTCATCAAGATGATGCTTTTGTAACTCAACAAAACATTTTAATCTGTTTTCATAATAAACTTTTCTGTTTGGATGTAAAATGTAAAGAATTTTCATTTTTATATGCTTACAATTATTCTTACTCTATATTGTCCTATGAAATGTTATGTGTATGTTGCATTTACTTTTATTTTTTACACAAATATGTGTATCAAGAAATACACAATCATGTATTTGAAAAAAAATTGGCTAATTTTCTTCCCGACTCTTTTATTAGTAAACATATTTAAAATACTTAATACTTATTTTAAAATTCTCACTATTTAATAATCATAAATTATTTTTAAAATTGAAAAAATAATATCTATATATTATGAGTTAGGATAAATATCACACAATACTATATACTTTTGCCACACTGTGTCTATATGTTTACCATAATGGGTTCTTATAATTCAGAATTATAAAAACTTACAGTTTCTTACACTAAATTGAAAGTTTAATTAGGATTTAAACATATATATAAAATGTGATACATATTATGCAAAAAATATTTAACATAAATAAAAATAACATTAAATATAAATTAACAAAAGCACAAGTTTTGCTTTTATTATTATTAAATGATTATTACACATGACAATTTGTAAAAAAATATATTTTCTTAAGTATTGAATACTTAATTTCATTTGAAAAAGCTAACAAGATTTCCAAGTTCACTGAAGATCAAACAAACAAAATTGTACTTGATTTTTTTAAAATGTTATACTTTCCTATTTTCAGCTTAAAATGCTCGCATTTACAATTTCATTTTCGTTCATTCAATTTCATTTCGTATTTTATTTAATTCGCTTTCATTAAATATATAATGTTTCTGATGAATATTACATTCAAACATATTAATATAAAAATTTAAGACTTTTTGAAAATTTAATCAATTCTTAATTGAATAAGGTATTGTTCAGATGGCAAGGTGTTACTCTTTAAAAGAATATTATAATCTTTTTTTTTTTTTTTAACGCCCGGATGAATTGAAAATTTTTGCATTATATCAACAAGACAGACGAATCGGGGATTTGCTATTTGTTTCTTTATTGTAATTATTTAGAAAATAGCCAATAGTTCATAAGTAGTTGGATATGGTAACCTAGAAAAATCTGATAGTCTACACTTTGTAGGAATAAACACTGCCATTCCAAAGTGGCATTACACGTCCGGTCTAAATCGTTCCTATTATCTACATCACTTATTTTCAAATTGCTACTTAATCTCAATGATCGGAGTTTCGTTCCTTAGAGTAGGAAGTCACCACTTGCTCAGTTTTCAGGGAGTACTGGCTTTTACGGTTGGTGTAAAACCATCGTACTATTTGCTGGACTTGGTGGGTTTTTTTTTTTATTTATTCTTTATCAATTGGACTTTGGTAAGTTAACCAAATATTTTTTGTTATTTCTTCAATTTTGACGGAGACTCAAGCTCAGTCATTCCACGTTTAAAATCACGGATATAGATGAGCAAAGAAAAATAGCAAATCGAAACATGACGGAAGCAAGAGAAAATAAATATTTTAAAAACCTTAAAAGTGTCAAGGAACTTGTACTAAGACTTGAAAACAGGAAATATTCTAACATATCAATAATTTTAAAAAATACACAACAAGAATCTTCCATACCCAAATCAAACACGCAGTTTTTACACGCTGAATTAAAAGGAAAAATTTCTAGACATGCTAATATTAATAACATGTCATTCACACGCAGCGGAAAAATAAAATTTAACACCACAAATCCTGTTTGCGCAACCCAAATTCTTGGAATGGAAGAACTCTTGAAAATATCGGTTAAAGCCAGCCTTGTATGGGAAGGATTCACAAACCGATTTCTTCTGCACCAAATACCGACAGACTATGGCAGATTTGGCATCTGAACTGCAACTGAGTAACAATATTGAAATTGTTGAAATGCGACGTTTTATCAAATCCAACAGTAATAAAGAAGTTTCACAAATTTTAATTACTATTCCTAGTACAAGTCTACCAAACATTATAAAACTTTCATTTATCAATCACCGCATTCAAAACTTCATTGATAAACCCTGTCAGTGTAATAAATGTTTTAGTTTTTTCCATCCCTCCAAATTTTGCAACAAACCCGCAATTTGTATTAATTGCGGATTATCCCATACGGGTCAGTGTACCAATGCTATAAACTGTATTAATTGTAAACAGGATCACCCGGCCAATTCTCCAACAGATCTTAGAATTAAAATGTACTCAACATCTACCTATGGGTGAGGCGAGACGAAAATACCACAGAACTCATTCTGAAAATTATTAATCTGCATTGAAAATTACAGCATCAAATACTAAGATAAAAGACATTGAAAAAAAGTTATAAAATATGGTGATAAATTTTCAAACAGCCCTCGAGAAACAGTCAGTCTCTTTATTAGAAACTGTCCAAAAAATGATGGAAACGATGTTTTCACAGCTCTGCAGTTTTATGGAAATACAAAAAGGGTCTGTATCTCCATCTAGGAAAAAAAAAGGCCTGATCAACGTTAAAAAAATTTTATGCTTCTGTTCCAGATGCATCTTTTCCTTAAGAGGATACATCGAATAACATAGAAATGGGATAGCTAGTACATAGTCTTTAATCTTAATTTAAAAAAAAAAAAATTTCGGTGGATTTTTTAATATTTAAAATTTAAAAATAATTTAACAAAATATTTTTTCCCTATCCTCAAGGGGAGGTTTAGATTTTTTTTTACAACTAACTTTTCCATACTTTTATGCTTTTCTACAATGGAACTGTAGAAGTATACAGAACAAATCCATTTGGTTCCGCATCACTCCCTTTTCTCAGGCAGATATTTGTTTTTTTCAAGAAACTTTTCTAAAACCCTACAATAGATTACATATTCCAGGAAAGACTATTTTCCGACAAGATCGACTTGACAGACCTGGAGGAGGACTGCCAATTGCAGTTCCAATTAATCTTTCCGCTCGTCACATCCCAATTCCATTACCACAATCGTCTAACATCGAAAGTTTAATTGTCCATGTCACTATAAATAACTTCTCTTTCTATATCATTAACTTAGTTATATGCATCTCGGGGACTTAATATATTAATATATCCTATTTAGAATCTTTAATTGATCCAATTTTCCTTTTTGGTGATTTTAACCATCATCCAATGCGGAGTTTTAATCACACATCGCAATACAGCAACGATTTTGTGGAATGGCTAACCAACTCCAACTTTATTCTTCTTAATACCAATGCTCCGACTCACAGAAGTACTGTAGGTACTGCTGCCGTCATTGATCTTACTCTTGCTCTGCCAACCTTTTTGGATGCACCAATACTTATGTCTTAGACAGCTCCTTCAATAGTGATCTTTGCCCTATCATCACAGAATTTAATCTTCATAGTTTTCATCAGCGGAATGTAAAGAGAGTGAATTAGCAATCAGTGATGAAACAAGTAGAATCTACTTGATACAACATAGACGAAAACGATATCATTCTCTCGAATACTGTTGCTGATATAATTTCAAATAATACTCGAGAAATTAAAATTTCAATAAATATTTCCCACCTTGGTGGAACTGGGCATGCAATAAGTTTTTCAAACTCAAGAAGTATTTCAGATAAAAGCCATACATATTATTTCTCCTCATCTATGGATTAAATACAAAAAGTATTCCAGCAGAGTCTGATTTCATATTAAAAAAGCCAAGAAAATATACTGGGATAAAATATGTAACAATGTTAGCAATCCTAGAATCTTTTTTAATACATTGAAAAAATTATCAGCTCAAATGAGTCATGAATCAACTACAAATATTCTTCAAGTTCATTATAGATTTATCACTCATCCGCAAATCCAATCCAACATTTTTGTAGATTTTTTTCAATCCAATAATATTTTCTACGAACCAATTCCTTTAGATTTTCTCACTAGAGACAATCTTAATAAACCATTCCATATATCTGAATTAAATAGAGCTATAAAAACTTCCAGAAATACTACCCCAGGCGCAGACCAGATCCCTGCTATAATACTTAAAGGATTGAATCAGAGAGAAAAAAAACAGTAGTTCTCAAATATTTTTAACAATTATTTGATAATTCAAAAGTCCCTTAATCATAGAAACATACCATCATTCTTCCAATTCCCAAACCCTGCAAAGGTAAAACCAAAATCTCCTCTTACAGACCTATAGCTTTAACTTCAGTTTTCTCAAAAACGTTTGAAAGAATTCTATCTGATCCACCTAACTCATTTTCTGAGAATTAATCAAAAATTTCTTTTTCAACATTATGGTTTTGTTCCTCTTAAGGACAGTAGAACTACAACTTACATTATTCAGAAAGCGATAATTGATGCAAAATTAGGAAAGAAATATTTCGCGGGAAAGCCTTGATGTAAAAAGTGCTTATGATTCTGTATATATAGATGGCCTCCTTTACAAATGTCTAAAAATAGGTATAAAGGGAAAAATAGCTCTTTGGATTCATGAATTTTTCTTGCATAGGTCTTTTCAAATTCGATGGAGGAACGTTCTTTCTGCAGAAAAAAAAATCTTTTTAAGGGTCTCCCCAGAGCAATGTTTTATCCCCAATTTTATTTACCATCTACATGTATGATTGTTCAGAAACATTGGAATCTGGAGTGGAATGTTCTATTTATGCTGATGATATTTTTATTTACTGTTCCCATCAATCTCTTGATATGATATGTCGCAAACTACAAAATACCTTGGAAAGAATTAATCATCGGTGCAAGTATTGGAAATTAAATTTAAGTCTTGACAAAAGTACTATATCAGAACTTTCAAACAAAATAATTCATACATTTCCTAATGTATTATTGGTTGGTTACCCTCTCTCATGGCAAACTTCTATCAAATATTTAGGGGTATATTTCTCCAAATGAAAATAAAATACAGCTATCATGAACCAAATGAAAAATAAAGCTCTAAAAAAGATTAACGCCCTTAAAGGTATGGCCTACAAACAGCAGCCTTTCTGCCCTATATCCCTACTACTAAATTAGATGGCAAACGAGTGCCAGCAAGTTTGCCGCTTCTGCTCAGTATTTATGAAAAGTGTAAAAGAACAATTAGAAAATTATTTAAAGTTAAATAGGTTATTATGATTCAGTTATTAGGTTAGGGAGAGGTAAACAGTAGAACTATTTGCAGCAATTGCTGCAACATTCCCGCTTCCTCTTCGGGGAGCAGGGAAATGCTATTTTGTTCATTTGTAGATATTAGCATCAATAAAGATTTGAAGTTATTGTTGGGTGGTATTATGGAGGTTTAAGTGGCGCTTTATATCCCAAAATGAACCAATAAATCAAACTGTCTCAGTGATCGGTATTTAATGAATTAAAAATATATTTTAGAGGGTTTTGGAGGGTTGTTGACGTTGAAGCTTGTGAACGGATTTGTGTATTCGTCTTCAATTTACTGAACTTTTTCTTAAACTTTTAGTTTTGACTTCTAAGAAAGAGGTACCAGTTTTTTTTTCTTTATTAATTTGAATTTAAGAAGTTTACCAAATCTTTTTCTCTACATTTTTTGATGGAGACTCAAGCTGAATCACTTTATTTTCCAGATTACGGATACTAGTGAACTGGTGACATAACGAATGTAAGCATGACGGGTATATGAGAAAATAAATATTTTAAAAATCCTTTTTCTGGGTTATAGCATAACTGCTGAGGGTTTTAAACCACTTCCCGATAAAATCGAGGCTATTGCGAATTTTCCTCTAAGCCAGATACTATTTCACAACTCAGGCATTTTTTGGCCATTTAAACTTTTATAGACGTTTTTTATCCCATACAGCCGAAGCGCAAGCACCTATTAACAAGTTGTTCACTTATTAAAAAAAATTATAAACGCCCCGTTTCTTGGAACGAGGAAACAGAGATTATATTTCTGCAATGCAAATCCTCATTGGCTAATGTTGCAACGTTAGCTTATCCTACCCTTGACCTACAACTCTATTTACTTGTTGATGCCTCCAGCATCACAGTTGGGGCTGCATTAAATTACTCAATGACAAATGGTCCTAAATCTATTGCATCCCCCCCCCTTGTAAACTGAGTGCAACACAAACAAAATACAGCACATATGACAGGGAACTTTTTTTATATACTTAGCAATAAAACATTTTCAGCACCAGCTGGAAGGACATAGTTTCATAATAGTTACAGACCACCGCCCCTTAACTTTTGCGTTTACTAAAATCTCAAACTCGTGTTCTCCCGTCAACTCAGGCATCTCGATTTCACATCGCAGTCCAACACAAATATCAGACATGTCTCAGGATCTGATAACTCTGTGGCAGACTCTCTTTCCAGAATTAATGCACTTAATCTCTCAATGTTTAGCCAATAATCAAATCAATGATAAGAAACTTAAGACTTTAATATCTTCCACAATGACTTCTCTATTAATTTAAAGCCTTTAAAAGTAGGACATGCTCTTGAAGTATTCTCCGAAGTAAGAATGGAGAAAAAGTATGGCTTTATATGTCAGAGAAACTTCACTTTGAAGTATTTTGCTCTCTCCACAATCTCTCCCATCTTAGCTATTCATGCTACAAAGCTTCTCATCCAAGACCGCTTTATTTGACCATCCATAGCGAAAGATATCACTAAATAGACACAATGCTGCATAGAATGCCAACGATCAAAAGTCCAAAGGCATACTGTAAGTCCCATACAACCTTTCGATTCAACTCATGAAAGGTTTCAACACGTTTCATTGTTGATCTGGTTGGACCACTTCCGCCATCTGATGGCTTTACCTACTTGTTGACATGTATCGATCGCTACACCGATAGTCGGAGGCCATTCCTCTCAATTTGATGTACTCGTAAATATCGACTGGATATCCTCAGAAGATGTCCATACATACAATTATCAAAACAGACTAGAAAAAACTAATGGAGACTTTTTCTGCAGCAAATACTTTTAAATTTTGGAGAATATACCGACTATTGATATATCTTCTAGTTGGACATGTTTTTAAAACAAGAGAGGTGATTCTGGGAATCCGATGTTTCAACAAAATGATAATAAACCCTGGTCTTTTAAACAAATTCAGTTTACAGGATAACGTAGTTTGTTCTATCTTTAATATAATTAATGATCTGGAACACAATCTATTAACTTGCGTAAATTATACTTTCCATAGAAATAAACTCTGGGACATACTTCAGTTAGATTCCCGATGCACTATCACCTTCAGAGAACTTTTGTACAAAGCAGCAGGGAAGAGAAAGAAATTTTGAACTCTTTTGCAGAAGAGGAAATGTTTTGACATTTATTCATTTGAAGAAAGTTATTTTTTAAGAGGGATAGTAGCTTTTGTTGCCCTGCACCTCTCATCAATCAATCAATCAATCAATCAAAATTTTAAAGAGGATAATATTCTTTGTTGCTCTATATCTCATAAAATCAAATCATTGAATCCATATCAGTAATCGTACGGTGTTGTGTTTATCGTTTGATTTGTATAGAGGTTAAGAATATTTTTGAAAACGTGACATTTTCTTAATTATTCGTCTATGGATTTTTAAATCTTTTATATATTTCAAAAATCGAAGAAAGAATAGTAATTCCACAGAAACCTTCATTATTTTCTACTGTACTCATTTTGTTAGATTCAAATAAATACAGAAGCCCTATAAATATTTAAATTCCTTAAAAATCTTTATAAGAACAGTGTTAAATAATTATTATTAAAGTATATTTTATTTATCTATTTTTAAATCTGGTTGTTTTTAAAAGCAGTAACTCAACACAAAGGAAAATATTAGAAGCTTTTGTTATTTTTACAGAAATTTATGGATATTTTAAGATTTAGTTTAGTATCTTGTAGATGAAAGAGTATAACTATTTCTTATTCATTTTGGAATAAATTCAATCAGTTTGTATTTGCTTGAAAACTGCTTTATTTCCTTTAATTTTCCTATCAGTACTTCCTATTTATATTACAAAAGAATTACATCAATAGTATTTACAAAATATTTTCAAAATAATTACTGCAAGAGTAAATCATGCAAGATATATCACTGTTATTTGCAATGTTGAATAAAATGTCGTCATTTGCAAATGATGTCAGAATATTTTTTTCAGAACTCATTAACACATAAATGCCTCCAAATGTTCTTGGTATTACGAGTTCTTCAATCTATTCAAAATCAATTTCAACTTCGAAAAGGAACATTCTAATGAACAATTGAAGTGTAATGAATAGAGAAACTATATATTTAATCGCTTTATCTACAAGGGAGTAAGCATCAACATACAAATTATATTTGTGCAGATCTAGGTAGAGTCACAAAACACTATTTCTGCATATATGTTGTCCATAAGAATTATATTCGTTGCTTCATTGCTTTCAGTATTAATTATAATTTTGGCATTAGATATTTTCGACCCCGTGGAGGGGCAGGACTGTTGATCTTGGAGTGATGGCGGCATTTCGAATCCTCCACTAGTAGGACCAAAGAAAAGTTGACCGGTCGTTTTTTGTTGCGCCTTTACGAACCGGACCAAAAGAGACATGCCTTATTAAGGCTCCCGTCGAGGTATTTCGAAAGTAAGAATCGACGAAAGCTCTCTCTACTGGGAGGGCACATAAACATACAAGTTGTGCTTTATCTGGGCACCTATGTGCCCAGATCAAACTCGTTTCAGTGTTTTTCTAAAGTGGACTTGGCTATCGATGGAATTGTAGCTTTCTATAGAGTAGTAATAATAGAAAGGGTTGCTATTGGTGCAGGGTGTATTCCGTTTCCCCTTCTTATTTTTTAATCCTATCACTTGATTTATAAAGGATCGACTATGTTAGAGAAATTCCTTCATTGAACACTGAATTATAAATATTCCGATTTTTTCGTATAGTAATTAATTACATAAAAATATAAAATTTAATAAAAGTTCATACTTGCTCTGAACAAATTGCTAGTTATGATGTATGTCAGTACGCGGTTACATTAAATGAAATAATTATTAAAATTTTGTTGATAATTTAATTTCCTAATTTTTCCCATTCTCAAACTCAAAAGTAGAGAGTTCATACTTATTTGCTTATTATTATTTGATTCATTATTATTTGATTTCCAAATTATCCTTTTATTTAATCGAACCCACGCTCATAAAATATGTCGAATAAATTTTTCGATAATCGTAAATCTGTTTTAAATAATCTCTACCAGACTGATAGATATCTTCAAAATCCCTTATAATCCCTCATTTTATACTTCATGAGTTTCTACGTGATCAGGAGAAATCCCTACCTATCAAAATGAAGGAAAATTCACTCTCTTCCAATACAATCGAGATGGTGGAACAACGTTTCTTGCTTCGTCTATTTTAATAATGTATACTTAATTCCACTCAATATCTATCAACGAAATGAATTTTATATATATCTATACACTCATGGTCAAAAAAATCAGTGTACCAAGAAATAATTGTGGGATCGTAACGAAACTTGCCATGAAGGTACATGTCGGAGAGATTTGCAAATGATTACAAATGCAGCATGATTGCGCAGCATGTATATCCGGTAGACGGCGTTTAACGTCGTTCTCCGTGGAGTATAAAACAGGTAACCAAAGCTTGTTATCGTTTACAAAGGGAAGAGCTGAGGTATGCCATTATGCCGTTTTCGAAGATAATATAATTAGCTGTCGCAGTTTGAGAGGGGAGAATCATCGACATGAGGGAAGCTGGTCAGCTAGGCGGTAGCTCGTCAGTTAGGCTGCGTTGTGAGGAGGTGTTGGGACCAGTGGATCCGAGAGATGTCATTTACACGAAGACCAGGCTCAGGACGCCCTCGACAGACCAGTCGTCGAGAAGACCACCAAATCGTAAGAAATGCAAGCGTACAGCCAACTGCTTCATCGGCCGCCATCCAGGCACAGGTAGCCCCCTTTTTAAAAACCTTTTTTCCATTTTTTTCAAACTTCTAAATCACAACTTTACCTTGTTTGGTACAGCATAGCCGCATCAGGCCATTAAAATAATCTCTCGTTCACTAAATCATTTTCATTTTGCAATTTTTTTCGAACAAAGGCTAGGAAAGAACTAATTCAAGGTTGAATTCTGAATACGAAAATTATAAATATTGAATATTTATTAGCGTTGTATTTGATAGAAACAAAAGTTATTAATTCTTTTTAAATTTGAAAAGCACGATTCTCCACTCTCCTATGTTCCACACCACTCAAATGTGTTATCTGTGAAAGGGTATTCGCATATATAAAAACCAGAAAAAAATTTGCGCGCAACAAATTATTTTTTCCTCATATTTCATTTTGTCACAAAGAAATATTTCAATAAATGGTCATGTAAGTAATACATATAAATTTGCATTATTTTTATCATAAAAATTTCAACAATTTTCTTTCGGTTAAAATACATAGTTTTTTAAAAAAAGTAAATTTCTCAACTCTCTCTCGTCATAAATTACGCAACACGCATTTACTAATGTATTAAAATGACAATATATTTAAAAGGCGTAAGGCGTTGCTGTTGAAGAAGGCCGCCGCACAGTTATATCTTCTTCATCCTCTTTGGGACTGGGCAGGGTCAATGAAAAAATTTTCCCATTTCCTCGCGAAGTCTAATAGTTCGATTTTGAGAACATCTATTTCAACTTCCGAATAAAATGATTGTAATTTACCACACACGATTCTAGAACCTGAGACGATAATTTTGCCGGTCGCGTGGAGAAGTTTTCAGGATTGGAATATTCGAAACAACTGAACAATTTTTTGTGACGTGGAAATTTTGACTCCATGATATTGATAACTTTATCGAGTGTTACACTGCATTCATTAATTCTGAATTTGTCTTCATCAAAAATAGGCCACTCGTCAAAACAAAAAGGTGACTATATTATAAAAAGTTTTCTTTGTTCGTTTTTTTCAAAATCGGTCCTTAAGCTTCAACTTGAATTGGGATGTCTTTTCCATTGAATTGTTTATTAGTTTGTCTCACAAAATAATTTGTTTTTTTCTACAGAAGGCACTATTTCTTCTTTGAAAGAAACTTCTAGAAATTTCTTTCAAAGAAGAAATAGTGCCTTCAACCATTAGGTGTGCTTGAATAAAATTCAAGCCAGTGGTTGAAAAAGGGTGAGGTTAGCTCGAATATCTCTTGAAACATTTGTGCATTTAAAATCGGAAGGAAAGGAAACCATTTAGATATGTAAGTGCTTTATAGCTCACATCCACATTGAAATCATTTAAATTTATTATTTCGTGCAAAGTCTGACATAATTATGTCAGACCATGAAAATAATAAATAAATTAAAAATACCCTTGAAAATTGTCGAATATCTTAATAAAAAGTGCCCACCATCTTGTTTCGCCGATAATGTTCCCAAAAGTGGAAGGTCAAGTCGATTTCCAAATGTGCATTCATAAACATGATTCTCGTATAAGAAACGCCCCTTTATTTATTAAACTAAATAAAAAGGAATTGTGTTAGTTTTGTTATTTCTTCTATCGCCAAACTTAATATATATACGTAGAACCAAACATGAATTTGAATTTTTAGAAAGTCACATTGTAAAACTTTTGCATTGCTCTTGCATGTTTGCTGCACCGAACTATTGAATTGCCAGTACAATACTCAATTTCTTTATTTCACTCATCTAGATAAGATTGTATAATGTCGTGAATATATTAACTTTTTTTTTTCCAAATACGCAATTTTGTAACTCTTATCAACCTTTCAAATACTTCATTATCTTTCATGTAGCGCACAATTACCGCACATTGATGTACTACATTAATGTTTACTGTTGTGTTAGTTTGAATAGAAAACAATATTACAAAATCTATTTCTTCTGATTTTTTTTCTGCTTAACTAATGTAGAAATTGACATAATAACTGAATTTACTGAGGTTTTAGATAAAAATGTCTCAATATTGTCTCCTTCTCTAGAATTCTTTGCATTTTTTTTTTTTATTTGAGCTTGAATTTGCATTGCGACACTCTCTTTACGTATTCGAAGAAGGTGATCAATTTTTGAAGCAAGTTGCACAATTTCTAAAAAAATAACATGAGCAATATTATCAAGGAGTAAAGAATACATTGCTCATTACAACCATCTCCTCCGTAGCTGAACCCGCATTTTCCAATTACTTTGATTGTCTCGGTTATGTGAGTAACGATTTGCCTACTATTTTCAATTTTGTGTCTCGCAGTAGCACTGGAAGACAAAGACAATATTCAGTCCTGTGTTTTCTTAGTGAATAAGGTAAGCTTCACAACTAAATACATGCACTTTGGACTTTTCGTGTCCCTCTAATCACGTGAAAATAATTTTAAGAGAATGAATTTGACAAAACTGTATTGAATATATGCTTTGAAGAATTTAAACTCAGCCAATTTCTTTGAGATCCAATTTACCAAAATAAATTAATTTCGGATGACATAGGTGCAAAACTGACGATTCATGTTTTAATGGATGCACTTTTAAAAATACCTCGAATTCATTACAATTCTTTAAAAAGAAAAATGCGCTTTCAGCAGCTACGATTATATTATCTCTATTTTTTTGTTAGATTATAAGTGGTAGTAGTTTTGACAGTATCTGCTTTCTGGTTCTTCAATGATATTCTTGATCAATAGCGTCAGTATCACTATTATCCGCATCATGTAATCTATCCAGTATGTTAACTAATTTGAGGT
This sequence comes from Nephila pilipes, assembly GCA_019974015.1. Lineage (NCBI taxonomy): Eukaryota > Metazoa > Arthropoda > Arachnida > Araneae > Nephilidae > Nephila > Nephila pilipes. The sequence continues at coordinate 112,319 of BMAW01065459.1, read as the reverse complement.
TTTGTTATTTACGACGGAATTACTGGTAGACGTATTTACATTCTCTTTATTTTGTTCCGTTGGCTGATTCGAATTTTTGTTTGATTTTTTTTCTGGTTTCCTTGTTCCAGCAAATAAATCTTCGGTTGAATCCCAGGTCGTTAGAGATTCTTAAAAACAGTTCCCGGCGTTTCTGTCTTCGTAATTTTTCTGCTCCACCCTTTCCCTTTCTTTTGGAAACTTTGTTTTCTATGTCTGGTTTAATCATAAATTTACCAACTTAATTACTTTATAAAAGAAATATTTAATTTGAAGTTTAGGAATCTGAACTTTTATACAAAACAATGTGAGAGTAAATGTATATTTAAAATGTTAAACCAAAAGGAAAGGAAAATAATCATGAATTATTTGAAGAAAAATAACTGACAGATACTTATTGCATTATCAGTAAAAAATATATTTACCTAGTAATTGCTTTCCTCTACTGATTTCAAGCGGGTAATGTATGTCGGGCCATCAGGACAAGCGACATGCATGAAATGGAATAGTAGTACGTATCTAAATGAAATAACTATACATATGAGGTTTCAAAGAATCATCGTCGCGTCCCTCAGTCTATCCGGTAGGAGAAGATGGCGCAGGTGGGTTTTCTAATTCTTCATTATTTTGCAATCTATAAAATAGGCTGGCACCATATGACGAAAGCTGAAGAGAAATTCGCGAAGACCATTGGATGGGCGAGGGGATGCAGACCGTCTCGTCAACCCCAGCGTGCACCCCAGCACCGAGCTTCCGTACCATTCCATTATGCGTCAGTTGCTCCGCTATAACATAGCATCCTGCTTGAATCAACATATATTTTTAAGACATTCTGTAAAGTTCATTGCACTTTTAATCATTATAAAGATAGTCTAGATATGGGAACCATTGTTCAGCATAAAACAAAATTTTCCTGTTGCACATGTTGCATCTCAACCTTGTAGGTCAATGTCATGTCTAGGTCCTCTGGTCCATCAGAAAGATATTTTTTTCTTTTTCAAATGAGGACGTTATTTCTTTGATTTCTTCACGCTTAATTTTGAGAGATTTAAACTGCTAAAAAATATATATTGTAGCGTAGGCTATAGTTAATCCCCGTCAAAGACTTTTGCATTGAACTCCCGCTTTTGTTTCCAACTTCCCATTCAAAGTCATAATAATAAGTTTATTGCTTAAAAGCAATAAATGAGCCATCGGCTTGGTCAGCCACATTCAGGAACACCTGACTCTGTTACACAGGTGCGGCCGAGTTGAATCCTCTTTGTGAGATATTGTAACCCATGACATTGATATATATGTGAATTTAGAGCCTGGCCGTGTGACGGCCGACATCTGCGTGCTCGTGGGTTAAATTGATATTGGCCGATAAGAGCGAATGGTGTCGAGGGGGACGAAAATGGAGATTGTCTGTGATTGGATAGTCCATTCAAAAATGAAAATAAATCAAAAGGGGGGGGGAGTGAGACAGTCTTACCCGAGGATTTAAAAAGGGAGAAAAGAAGCAGAGGGATTGTCGACGGAGAGCGAGAGAGGCGATTCTAGCTAGAAGTTAGAGGCTATTTCCTGCTTTTGCGATTTTAGGACTAAAATCGAACTATTTGTGGTATTTTAACTATACGTGTTTGTGACTTTGTGCGAATAGAAACCAGGCGAAAACGCCTTACTAGAATATAATTCACAGATTTGTAAAATAAAGAACTATTTTTACTTAAGCTGTGTGATCCCTTCACGTTACCGATTCATTCTGGGGTCACGACGTTACAATGCCAAGAAACTCTTTAAAAGTGACATATCTATCTTATATTTCCTTTTCAGAATGTGCCGCCACCTTTTGAGCATCAGAAAAACAACATGTTAAAAATAATATTGAATGTTAATGATTTAGATTTTACTTTTGTATAAAAATTAGTTACAATCGGAAATTTCATTCAGAAATGAGTGGTTTTTTTTTTTTTTAAAAAATAAAGAGATTTTTGTGTTGTGCTTTCAATATTTGATTCAGGGAAAAAATAAAATGAAACACTTTAAATATTTTATGTAGAAAAAAAAAAAAATGTCATGTATACCGTACACTCTAAAGTATCTGCTGTACGTATTATATACATTCTGAAATATTTGTAATACATACTAGGATGCATAAAAGCACATTAGATAATACCATGATTCAATTCGAAAATGTATGATTTGAAAGAATTTCTTGAATTTCATTTTAAATAGGGAAGGGAATTTTGTTACGTGCTTTGTACAAATATCGTATGAATAACAAGAAAACTGCTTTTAACTGCTTGCTACTGTAACTGCTTTTATCTAAAGAAGTAAATTTGTTTATGATAATTAAACGGATGATCATTAATTACTTTAATAAATGATAGATTAATAGGAAATACCGGTTTTTTTGTTGGAACTGTTTTCATATTCACATTGAAACGTGTCCTTGAACAGTCTTAACAATTTTAATTTAATCAGATACATGAAGAGATAATAACATCTTTGAGCAAATGAATTCCTACAGCACGTCAAAATCGAAAATGATTTACACTTTTATCACATTTTCCTCCCCTTGTTATCCTTATTTCTAATTCTTAACACTCTTTCCTTTCATATAAATCAAACACTTTATAGACGTTGTACAGAAATGCGTAATATTTTTTTAGAGCCATGCTAATGCTTGCTCTCTCTACCCATGCACATGCACCAGAAAATTTATATAATTACCAATAATTAATTTTCTATTTGTGGATAAAATTTTCCTGATTTTTTTTAGAAATACAATTGAATCTTCATGATATCAGAAGCTATGCTTACTGGGGGGACAATATATTCAGAAATTTGGAATTGTACAAAATAATTCTTTAAAATTATTTTTGTGATAGAGGTAATGCACAGTAAATCGAAAACAAATGATAGAAATTGATTATATCACTTCTTCAAGTAAATGAACGTCGAAACATAACTTGTATAAGTCATGATGACAATGTATTAAGATAAAGATTAGAAGCTCTTTAAAATCGAGATCCATAATGAAAATTACGGGTTCTAGCTATCCACTTCATGCAAAAATATAAAAATGTAAATAGGCAAAATAAATAAATAACGAAAGAAAAGGAAAGGGGAATTAAGAGTCTATTTATTAGAAGCTCGTTTTTTTCGTTGTATGTATTCGAAATTACATGTTTTTGCACCTCACTTCAAAACCGTGTTAATTAATTGAGGTCACGGTAGCTGAGCAGAGATTGGTTAAGTCGAGTTGCAGGTTCGAATCCTGATTCCACTTAAGACCTATCGTGTGGCGGGGCTAATGCACGTTTAATATATTGTGTGTCAAAGTCTTCACTTGACGATGTGTGGAAGTTAGGAGAGAGGATACTAGGTCAGGTATTGTCCTGGTCACTTGATCGTAGCTGAAATTTATGAGTCTGTGTTACTTCTAAGTGCGACGTTAGTAAGCAATCAATTAATCATGCTAATTAATTATCAATTAACATCATATTTAGTTAACTTTGAGACTTTAACAGTAATGTGAAGTTTGCCCTGTTAGAAAAATAAAGCAAATTATTCAGAATATCATTTTTTTTTTTTTTTTGACAATTATAAAAATATTAAGACCTTCATTTGAAACATATGTAAAGGCAGCCTAGATTTAGAAGTATTTATTTTTGGATTTAGAATAGTATCTAATGAAATCTTTGTGCGTTAATTATGTACAGATGAGGGGGGGGGAGGATTGAAATTCTTCTGATATTTTTTTAAAAGTATACTTTGTAAAAAAATAAATTTTTTTAGGTGTTATACTTTTATTTTACTTCTTGAAATCTTATGTTTAACCAAAATATTTGAAATTGGCTTACAATAGAAAATATACAGAAATGATTTTGGAAAACTATTTATCAGTGGAAAAGACACAGAAGTACGATGGCCGTTTTTTTCAAACCTCCGATGGATCCTAAAAAAGATACAGAGTTATAAGATACAAAGATAAAAAAAATACAAAGATAAAAGTACAGAGCAAGATGAATTTGTTACCAAAAGTTATATATAAGCATGGTTAATTTTCAATTTAATCACCTTGAAAATTCAGACATTTGTCATATAGGTAGAGGAGCTATCTGATCCTCTCTTCGTAGAACATTGCCGCTAGTGATGTAAGATGCTGAATTTTGTTCCGAAGCTCCTCAAGGGTCTGGAAGCTTTGGCCTCCTAGCCAGTTCTTCAGATCAAGGAAGAGATGAAAATCATTCGGTGCTAAGTTAGAACCAAGCGCTGAATGATCAAGCACATCCCATTTAAACTACTCCATATGCTGTGGAGACTAACGTTGCCATGAATGAGGACAACTCCAGAAGTCAGCATTCCTCTTCTTTTGCTTGGAATGGTTCTTCGCAGTCGTCATAAAATCTGACCATAAACATCAGCATTGATCCAATTTCACTTACATAATTTCACAGTTTCATAAACTTAACAACCAAGACACCTTTTCGGTTCCAAAAAACCCGTAAGTTGTAACCCGTAAGTAAGTAAGCAACAAACTTCTTGTTTGTTGAAAGTTTGTTTGAACAGATTTGCATTCTTGCCCCTTTCATCGTGAGCCTAGGCTTGTCCGGCTTTAAATTGTCTACACCATTGCTAAAACTTCCATCATATATTCGACTCACTTCTGTTGCATTATTCCCTTCTGCATGAAGAAAGAGAATAACGTCACACATCTTGCACTCGGCGGAAGCATCAACTGTACCATCTGTGTTAATGTGCCTTCAGCTCAACTTAAAATGGCGAAATGACGTCGGTAATAGCAGATGTTAAAGTTAGAGAGATGTGTAGCCGCCCACTGGGCATCCCCATCTCCTACGACTTGTTTAGTTGCTTAGAAGCTCGATCGGAAGCTGGAAAAAAAAAATACAGGTCCGTTATATGTGAGTTTCTGTTAATTGGTAACGTCAAACAAAATGATATTCTAAGCTATAAAAATTCGAAAGTTTTCAAACTCTAGAGTTGTAGTCATCTACTTCCCCTAATAAGATATAATTTTATTTTCCTTATCTTTCCTACAAAAATTGTTATTCTATGAAGACTTATGCCAGAGTTATTTTTTGCTCTCTCTAATTGAAGATTACTAAATATTCATAAGCTACCAAATCAAAAGCCTTCTTGAAATCAAATCAGAATTTCTTAAAATTGTTTGAAGATGGACGACAAATTGCATTGAATGCATATAATTTTTATTTGACTTCATATTTCTAAATGCACACAAATCTTATAAACTCAGTACGAATTTCTAATTTTGAAGTCAAAATTAATTTTCCATCACTGCAATACACTCGAAGAAAGCAGATAAAGAGTTAAAATATCAATTAATTTTTATTCTATTTAGTCTTCCTTCTATTTAACAAGTATAACTCAAGAGTTATTTCTCAACGAGATTTTCAAAATTACAAGCAATAAAATACTTTTTGTTGTAGAATAATTTCTTTCTGTATTACTCTTACAAAAAATATTAATTCATTTTCGAAAAGCGGATGTTTCTTTTTTTTTGACACACACACTCACTCTCTCTCTCTCACATACACATAGATAGACAGACAGATAGATAGATGCATATAAAATCAAAAAAATTTTGAATTTTATTTAATTAGATTTATTTTCTGCTCACGCGATATGTAACGTATGACCTTTCTATATTATCATTTATTAAAATTAAAGGTTTCATTATGTTTGAAAAGTACGAAATGTAACTTTTTATGTCAATCTGAAACTATTTTATGTTGTACACTACATCTTCTAATTCTTTTTTTAAAAAAAGCTTATCTCAGTTTTTAAAAAATCGGATAGTATATCTTCTCATAAATATTTCTGTATAATTTTCTCACGAATAACAAACTAGAAATTTAAGAAAAAAAATGGTTTGCATTATTTTTTAAGATATTGATAATTTTACAACAGATCTAATTATGAATTTTCACTTAAGAAACCCTTGACTTACTTTTTTTTGTTACGTTTAATAATGCAATTTTCGAAATATTACCGGTCCTGCATATAGATATTAAAACACTATTCATGTCCAAAAACCTCATTCACTAAAACTCAATGAATGGCTTATAGCAGGTCTCCAAATTTAAAAAAAAAGTTTACAAGCAATATTTTTAGTTAACACAATAAAAGGATTTTATTCCATCTCTCAGTGAAATTGCATCATCCTGATTTTTACACAAATTTTAACCAGTCCAGAGAAATAATGTAAAAACTTAGTGTTATTACATCAGAAAGTACAAAAGTACACTCATCTTGTTTATTTTAGATTTGGATCTTTTATGCCTTAACGATAATCATTTCTACCTGTTTGCGAAATTTACTTTATCTGATCCAACAGCAGGATAGAAATTACCCTTATCTATAAACCCCAAGATGCCATCACGCCAGTTGCTGTTGTTATATACCCCTCACAATATACAGTATTCAATAATAGTCTATTTCTTTATTCCATTATGATGCTTTCATTAATATGTAATTGAATACAAAAACTGTTTTTATTTGTGTTTTTAATATTCCCCCCCCCCCCCAGATTGATAAATAAAATTAAAATAGACAAAAATACTTTAAACTAAACAAAAGGGAATCAAAATTCTAAATCTAATATTAAGCAGTTGTAACATAAAAGTTGAAAGAACAGAAATATAACACTATAACCGAATTAAAAATTACTTAAAATTATAACTAAAGCTTATTTTTTTAAAAAAAGATTTAAGTAATGAAAGTTATACATTACAAAAAAAAAAATATGATAACACACACACACACACACACACACACACACACACACACACACACACACACACACACACACACACACACACACACACACACAATAACAATACTGACACACACACACACACACAATACGAAGAGACATGAAAACGATATAAAAAAGAAAGTTGAAAAATTGAAATTGACGGGGCTACTTCATATTAAACTGTTCTTATTTTCTTCCAGATACTATTATAATCCAGATTTATCTCAAGATCTGCGAAAATGTTTTAAAATTTTTTTCTTATAATTTATAAAAAATTATCTGAGCTTAACTATGATTTCTTAATGCCACAAATAAATAATGTATGGGAAATAAAAGTATTTTGGTTTTGTAAACATATCTCTAAGCTTTGAACTACATGATTTCTATACATACAAAGCGGCGGATCCAGAAAAATTCGACAGGAGGGGGAGGGGAGACAAACGTTTTTCTTTAAAAAGTTCATAAAACCTAATTGTATTTATTAATTCGTATATTATTCAGGCTAATTTCGCTCTTAATCTAAAAGCAAACTAAATATCAACTTAAGAATCAAATTCAAAAGTTGGGAATTAAAAACTTTGAGTAAGCTATCTCGCTCGTTCCTGTGCTTGGACATGTGGTGACCACACTTTGCAAGTTCGTTAGTGATTCCCCCTTACATCCGGATCCGGTCCTCGTTAAGGCTTCCCCTCGTTAAGGCCACCGCGAATTTTCGACATAATGTTAATCCTATGGAGTGACCTACTTTAAGTCTTTATCTAGAATATTTATTTTAACTGCATGGAATGAAGTATATTTTAAAGACCATTAAGAAGGAAGGCTTCTGTGGAATTACTTTTTTTTGTCAGATTTTTTGTAAGTATTTTTAAATTTTTATTAAAGATCTGAAAACTCGCATCCGGTGCACTAAATTGATCATAAAAATACTTTGAATAATCGGTCAAAAAAAGTAATTCCACAGAATCCTTCCTTTTTTTTATGCTCTTTCAAATACATCTTTTAAATTTTTTTAAAATTTATTTCTTTATTTGTAATTGTTGAGCCAACAAAGTGAACAAGGAAAGAAGGGAAAGCAAAATTAAAAGTCCCTCCTCAGTGCGCAAGGATACATGGTAAAGAGACGATGACGAAAGGAGATTTACGATCAGTTGAGGGAACTCGGCAGATTTCTAGGAATTTGTAAGATTTCTCAGAGTCCCGAGGGCTTCTCTCTTTATCGACTTTTAATTTCGGAATGTCTCGAAAGGAGCCTTGAAGACATTTGAATTGGTGAGAAAGGGCATGCAAAATTTCTGTTTCTCATGAACTTTGATCTTTTAGAGAATTCTGGAAACCAAGAACACTCCCGCATCAAATGTCCAGTTTAGCAGATGTCAATTCCTGCCCCAGTTGGAGTGTTCGGAACCAATAATTAGTTTATAACTTTCAGCTATCCAACCAAAACAAAGGATAACGTCCCCTAGTTTTGGAGGAGGCGTGCCAATTTTCATTCTCCCCAAAATTTCCGAAGAGAAGGAACAATAAGAGCTCTGCAAAAATATTCGACTAGAACGTCGTGTCTGAGGAAATTATAATACTTTTTTTAGCGTGCAACGTGCATCCCAAAATGCACAGAAAATGTAAATCTTGTAAATATCTACTGAGGTATTTTAAATTAACTGTAATAAAAATAGTGTAAATAGTACTCTCTAGGTAGCATATCAATAATCGTAACGTAACGCAACCAACCAGTCAAAATATTTGGTTGGTATAGGCGCAGCAAAAAATCGACCGGATAACTTTTCTTCTAACCCAATAGACAAGGATTCGAAGAAAAGTCGACCGGTCGCTTTTTTGTTGCGCCTATACCAACCAATCTGAAAAAGACGTCTCATTCGAGTTAGTTAATAAGGCGTTTTCTTAAAAACTTCTGGCGTTGTAGTTGAAGTTAGTCGCTGCAAACACGAAACAAACAACTTTGAAGAAAAACAACAAAACTGATACTTTAAAATTTGGTTGGGTCTGATCAGGTACGTTATTTTATCTGTGGATGAAATTATGACCAAGGAAGGATCGTGCTCACCCTTTGTTATTTGACGCAGTGTTCTTGTCTGGTAACACTGACTACCCTACGCAGATGTCATTGGTCTCACCATTAAGTAAATGTGGTCGGCCACTGCGTGGGAGGTAATGCCTGAAATTATATATCTCGGCACACTCTAGACCCTAGGGATCGGGAAGTGTTGAATTTCCAAACAATTCTGAAGTGTAAGGCCTGTAAACAGTTTCTGAAATGTAAGCTCCAACTAGCATTCCACATTCAAAGTTTGCTAAATGTCGTCATGTTGTCGTAATCACGTAGAAAACATTTCAAATAAATCAGTTCATACAAATAATAGCCCTAATCTCACAATGCACTGCCCATTTATACATTTCTTATGTGATGCTAATGCTATCTGATATCTGCATTTTGCTATCCCATGACTTTTCGCACCCATGACGAGTATATCTTTTTACTTTGCCTAACATATATTTTTACATGGTTTCCCGGGAGTTGATGCTTTATTAATTCTCGTTTTGTAGTGAACCTATATTTTTAACATGGCAATATAGCTTACGCTGAAAAACACACTATTTGTTTTTTTTTAGGGTAGTTCAGTAACTCCTTAGCAATTCCAAGAGATTAGGTTCGAAGCATCGGAAATGGTTTGTATTTAGTAAGCATCATAATTTACTGGACAGTTGTCTGAGCCATATTTACTCATATTAGTGATTATGACGCCTTTCGAACTTCAAAAATTCTTCGTTATAGTTTTTCCGGCCGATGAGACCCTCTTCGCCTTCTTAGGAAAATATTCACAGGAAGTAACCCAAAGTTTTCATTTGTGCATTATTTCCGGTGCATAATGATGAATTCAAATCTCACCAATGATGACAACTCGACGCGGAATCAATCAGATTTTGATTTGGCAACAAATAACTACCAAATCAAAGCTAATCGATGTCAATTTGTTTTGGCTCCGTTTAACAATGCACTCGATGGCAACAGCAATTTACTTTAATGATGCCATCTGTCTTCAAATACAAGTACTTTTTGAATCACCCTGGCATCATACTGAATGTATGAAAGAAAAGCATAACATAATCTCGCTCTTCACATTACTTAAAACACATACGAATGAGCTTTCTATAATGAACAAAAATTAAAGTATTTTCGTCTTCAATAATATCATATATTCTTCGTTTCAATAAAGGGATTTCCTTAAAGTAAACAAGCTGCAAAGTAGAAATTCTAATCGAGTTGTCAATATTACAATAGGATGAATTGTTTCATATTAAAATGTAAGAAATGGTTTAATTTAAGAATGATATAAATCCCCAAAACAGGAGATTACCAAAATAAGACACAGTAGATAAAACTAAACAACATTAAACAAGGCATTAATTGAAATTGTGAAGCAAAAAATAAATAAATAAAATATTTGTCAAATATAGTATAAATTAATAATAAATTCTTTGTATGTGAATAATTTTCTTTGTCAAGAGGCAAAGTTTTTGTGTGTAATCTACTAAAGTGGTATCCGAACTTTTGGGGTATCAGTTTTTTTAATACAAATTTTCCACAGAATGGGAACAGAAAACATTATATGCTACATTAACTATTTGATTTATTTTTATAGTTATAATAATTTGTGTTATAAAATGAAATAGTTACATTGCCCCATGGCTTATACTTAATGAACCCCATGGCTTGTGCTTAATGAAGTGGTCAAATAAAGTTGCAATTTATGGCATCTATGAAATGAAGAGCCAAATAAAACAATGATACTCTGGAGTCAGATTACGCCAGGATTAGACAAGGTCCCTTCCACTTACGGTCGAGTTCGCTCCGACTGACAAGTCTAAGTCGAAAGGTATACGTTGGATTTATATTTTTCAACACTATTTTCACTCAAAAATTACGTATACAGGTTGATTTTTTGT
>BMAW01065459.1:69564-101454 GCA_019974015.1 Nephila pilipes | reverse complement strand
CTTAATGAAGTGGTCAAATAAAGTTGCAATTTATGGCATCTATGAAATGAAGAGCCAAATAAAACAATGATACTCTGGAGTCAGATTACGCCAGGATTAGACAAGGTCCCTTCCACTTACGGTCGAGTTCGCTCCGACTGACAAGTCTAAGTCGAAAGGTATACGTTGGATTTATATTTTTCAACACTATTTTCACTCAAAAATTACGTATACAGGTTGATTTTTTGTATTTTGTGTGCAATTTCTATGCACACAAAATACAAAAAATCAACCTGTATAGATATAAATATTGTACATGAACTAAAAACTGAATAATAATTGCATATACTTCATTGCATGTACTTCAAACAACCATTCGACTTGAAATAATCTAACTTAAAAACAGTAAATGTAATAAATGAAGTTCCGCACGCATATATAACAGGTCAATTGAAAAGTCCCCGGCCTACTATAGTAAAACACATTTTTTTGGCAAAATTAGTTTTTTTTAATTCAACATAATTCCTTTCATGGGTGATACACTGATTATAGTGACCCTCCAACTTTTCGATACCATTTTTGTAGTACGATTTGTCCTTTGCTTCAAAATAGACCTCAGTTTCGGCGATCACTTCTTCATTCGACGAAAATTTCTTCCCAGCGAGCATTCTTTTGAGATCTGAGAACAGGAAATAGTCGCTGGGGGCCAGATCTGGAGAATACGGTGGATGAGGAAGCAATTCGAAGCCCAATTCATGAATTTTTGCCATCGTTTTCACTGACTTGTGACACGGTGCATTGTCTTGGTGAAGCAGCACTTTCTTTATCTTCAAATGCGGCCGTTTTTCGGCGATTTCGTCCTTCAAACGGTCCAATAACGCTATGTAATAGTCGCTGTTGATGGTCCTTCCTTTTTCAAGGTAGTCAATGAAAATTATTCCATGCGCATCCCAAAATACAGACGCCATAACCTTGCCAGCCGACTGTTGCGTTTTCCCACGCTTTGGAGCGGGTTCATCGTGTGCAGTCCACTCGGATGACTGTCGATTGGACTTCGGAGTGAGATGATGGAGCCATGTTTCATCCGTTGTCACATATCGACGCAAAAACTCGGGTTTATTACGCTTGATCATCTTCAAACACTGCTCCGAATCATCAACTCGTCGTTGTTTTTGGTCAAAAGTAAGCTCGCGCGGCACCTACTTTGCACAGAGCTTTCTCATACCCAAATATTCGTGAATGATATGATGTACTCGTTCAGTTGATATCTTTAGAGTATCTGCTATTTCATTCAATTTCAATTTACAGTCATTCAAAATCATTTTGTGGATTTTTTTAATACTTTCGTCGGTAACAACCTCTTTTGGACGTACTCTGCGTTCACCGTCTTAGGTGCTCATTTCACCACGTCTAAGCTTAGCATACCAATCCTTGATGGTTGATTTTCCTGGGGCAGTGTAAATTAAACTTGGAATCAAGCCAAGTTTTTGCTTCAACTGTATTTTTTCCCTTCAAAAAGCAATATTTTATCAACACGCGAAATTCCTTTTTATCCATTTTTTTTCACAATAACAAAAGTTGCTTCACTCAAAATGCTATAATTCACAAACTAATGATCCGACAGCTGTCAAATTTATACATGCATCTTTTGAGGGTTAGGGCTAACTAAAAAACACATGGATTTAATTCTAGTAGCGCCATCTGTGTGTCAGGCCGGGGACTTTTCAATTGACCTGTTATTGTGTATATATATATATATATATATATATATACACACACACACACACATAAAAATTGTTTCAGTGGAAAAAGTTCTTCATGTTTCTCCAGTGATAAATACTCGGACATTTTGCAAAGCAAAAATAAATAAATAAATAAAAAATATACACATAAGCCACTTATTTCCCCATTAGATCATTCGTTTAATTTGAGTTGTTTTAAAGTGGATGGTTATAAATTGAGGAAAAGGTGTACTGGTATGCACATCAAGGTATTCAAACCATCAAGTTATTAGTAGGCATATAGGACTTATTTGTTTTATTCGTAATACTACTAAGCAGCATTAAAAACATTAATTTGAACATACTTAAAAAAGGCCTTTATATTGTAAAAAATCTAATGTATTTAAATTTTTTTTTTTTTTAAAACTGAAATAGTTTCAGTCAAACGAGGAATTCTTACCACACTAAAAACTGCACCATTAACTTAATAAGCGTTAAGAAAATGTTTTAATTTTTAAAATTTTATTCAGTTAAATAATAAATGGAAATTTTGTAAATTTTGATCATTTCAGTACAAGACACTTTGATATTATTGCATTATGATAAAAGATAACAATACATATTTGAATTAATTCTACGTAAAACTACCTTGATCTAGGTCATACATATAAATTTTAATTTGAATCCTTTAGTAATAATGAAGGAGACGAGCATTATCTATAGTTTTTTTAAGATAATCATTGCCTTAATAAACTAAAATGTACCTCTTTATATGATTAATGAATTTCTCCGAATTGCTGTTTTAAAATAAATTTTTACTAAAAAATTTAAGCCATCCCTTCAAAAGACACGCAAATTTTGTATTCAGCTTTTCGATTTAGTCAAAGAAGGAATAATCTGTGGTCTTCTGAGCACATTAACATTTTTCAGACAATGTTCTTCAATTTTTACTACATTTTTATTCCCTTTTTTTAAAATTTAATTGAAAAATAATATCTGATTTTAAGTCACAATTAAAAAAAATATTAAAATATGAATATCCATTTTTAAGTTAAAAATTAAATTTTATTAGTTGAAACTCTCATAGACTTATTAAATGGATATTTTATTCATAAATCAATATTTGATGCCTAAACTTAAAAAAAGGGACTGTTTAATTTTCATCTGTGTAATTATTAAATAATTTTCCATTTTTGTCCACAAATTGACATATTGGTGATTTTATGATATTCTGACACAATTTTTGAATCACAAATTTTTGTTGTAAATGTATTTCATAAAAAATTATCTTCACTCTTTTTTATTGAACGTGATTGTGAAGCGAAATTAAGTAAAATTTGTGAAAATTAAATTTTTACTTCTAATTTGTTTTACGATGTATAAAGTTTACAAATCATATAGCTAATGTTTCTTTGGGTATGAATGTTTTTTTTTTGTTGCATATTTAAGAAGAAATAAGGAGAGAAGTCAGACGGTAGAGCAATGTTTTCTTAACAAGGTACACTGATAAAATAAATAAAGAACACATTCTTGCAGAATTCACTTGTTAAATAATATCGAACTATTTGCGATTATTCAAAGGAAGAAAGACTCTGACCGTAACGATTGAACATCTTCCCATCATACGATTAATGTTTAGCCAGCCATTGATCGTGACGTATTGTGACGTAGAATATCAGCCGAGGCTTCGTATCCAATAAGATGTCCTAACTAGATGACAGCATTTGAGAAACTATATTTGGCAAGATATTGCTTTATTTGGCTTATTTTGAATTTTGAACTGCAATTTTTTTTTTTAATCTGTTCTCTCTCTTGTCTTCTTTCTCTACTGGGCAAAGAACAGAGCTAATTCCTGAATTTTTTGTCGTGAAATCTTGTAATAAAAATGAAAAGATTGAAACAAAATTTTCTATCGGCTATTTCAATCGCAAATTAATAAGATAAACTAAATATTTAAAAATTATATATGCTTTTAAAAAGATATTTAAATAAGGATTTTAATTATATTTTTAAAATTTTATTTGGAGGATAGGATAAAGAGTCATTTAATTCTTCTCACAATGCAAATCCGTATTGTCTATAATAAGTGATGAAAACAGACAGTATTTTTCATTTTAACCTGTTATTAATTTTTTTTTCTTCTTATTCTATTAAACTGTCTATCAAGCATTTAAAATTTGAAAGGAGGAACAGTTAAATTCCTAGATAAGATATTGTTTACGCAATAATAAAAAAATGCTATTAAATAGAAATGTAAAGGAATTATTATAAATGCTTTTTACTTATTTTCTCGGTGGATATTTGTGTGACCTTGAATTTTGATTATGAAATAGGAAAACTATTCCAGAACCTTATAAAAAACGAATAATCATTGCACTCTTAATTTTCTTTTTGATTTTCCTTATTATTTCCGAGAAATATATTACTTTTGTGCTTTTTAAACACTTCTATCTACTGGATGTGGTAGAAAAACATTTTTATTCTTTTTTTCATTCCTTTTCCTCAATTTTTTAAAAGCTAGAAATTTCGTCATAGACATAAAATGCGTCATAAAGTACGCTATACATCACTAAATCCAGATTTATGTTATATTTTCATATTAAGAACTATTTCCCTAACTGTCAGTTATGAAAGAAATAGTTTTCATGTTGGCTATTGTTTCTCGACATCTAGAAAATAATCTCAAGTCGGATAAAAGGATTAAGAAAATATACTATTATTTTTTTTCTTTTTAAAAAAAATCTCTTATAGTATCTATTAGTTTTAAAAATAAATTCAAAAAAGTTCTATGCAAAGTTTTGCAAAGAACAGATTTATCCACCCAAGGTGCGCTTTTTATCATTATTATTATTAAATTACACAATTAAAATTAAAGCAAATAATAAAGTATTAAATTGAATATTACATCAGCTACATGTAACTAAAATTGAAGCAAACGATAACAAAACTGAAAAGGGATCTGGTACGCCAAAAACGATTCAACTAAAACAATAGCCCTCTATGTGGCTAATTATAATCTAAAACAATTCTGTAATAAATACTGTTGCGTAGAATTATATTACAAATCTTGCTTAGAGTTGACAAATAATAAAATAGGGATGACAAATAATAAGTATTCTATGTATTAGTTAAATTAAATATGAGAAGTGTGTTATCATTATTTATTCCTTATAAAGAATCTGATATAAGAAAGCGAAATTTTATTTCTTAAATGTTACTAGGTAACTGAAACTTAAAAATGATTCAAATTTTACATTTTTTTTATTTATTTATTGAAAAACTAAGTAAGCTGCATTGGTTTTATAGATATATTATTTATGAGAATTAAAAAAATACATTGCTAGAAAATTGAATTTCAAAATTTTTAATAAACTTGCCATGCCATAGAGAAAAATATCTGAATCACTTTCTTCAAAATCTGCTTTATCCATAATATTGATATTTTCAACATTATAAAATGAGCTTATATCATACAGAATGAGATTAATTTTTTAATAAACATACACAAATTTTAAATATAGCATTTGCATTATGTTTATATAAAAATGAGGGAATTTTAAATCATAAAATTATAATTTTCTAAAATTTCATACTTAAATGTTGAAATTATAATTATGTTCATTGTATAAAATGTTATGTTTTTAAGCACTAAGCAAATTTTTAAAGATATAAATGTGTTGTATAAGCAAGATACACCTAAATGTAAGCACATGACTTACAAATGTAAATACAGTTTATGAATTATTTTCCTCTCATATAAAATTATTTAAGCATATTAATGGGATTTTCTTTTCACATACAAGTCACTAAAGACCCGCCGTGTAGCGGGACTGTTGCACGTTAAATCTGGCCGAGGGCCAATTCCTCCCGAAGGTGTGGTGTGGAAGTTTGGAGAGGGAGGTGCCAGATCTCTTGTCGTCCTCGTCACATGACTGCAATTCCAAATTACGAGATCCGTCACCGATAGACTTCATGTTGCTTCTCAGTGCGATATGTTAATAAACAATCATTGACTTTAATTTACAAGATGCGTACGCATATAGATATCTCTCGATGCTGAAATATAGCTTCCATTGTTTTGAATTTTTTAAAAAAAGGAGTCATTAAATATGGCATAAATTAATCTCTTTTTCCCTTGTCAAAGACGTCTCAGTTAACTTTAAAGTATTTTCAAAGTTTTTAAAATTACCACTACAGTAATTCATAAATGAGATAAGATAACATCTTTTTTTTTAAAAAAAAATCCTGTAAAATAGGTAAATTCAGTATAATAGATTATTCCCTCTAGTTATGGATCATTGGAACTATGAACATTTTTTGCCACCATTTACATCAAGCTTTTATATTTTTCCATCTCTAGACATGAAAATCAGCTTTATTTTTAATAAACGTAGTACTGCATATAATGTTTAAAGTTTGTGTAGTATTGCCGTTTTAATACTAATTTAAATGATTATAATAATAAGAATTGGGCATGTTTCCTGTAAATAAATTTAATTTTAGAAAGTGTTTTTATATAAAAATTCCCTCTTCTTTAAAAGAAAGAGGTGACCCCCCCCAGCGAATTATGAAAATGAGTTTCTGTAAGTTGAATACTCAAAGTATTGTCATGTATGCTGTAATGCAGTAAATTATTTGCTATGTTCTGGGTTCTTAATATATTACTAAGATATTCTCGGAATTCATACGACTATTTGAAATAGTCTCATGTGAAAATCATTAATTTAAAGTATATCTGAAAATTACAGGCTTAATTTTACGTCGTCACCTGCAAATCATCATATTATTTTGAAATGTAAAGTAAATTTAGCAATCGCCTTTCAATTTTAGACAAATATTTTCATTTGTTATGATAGCATTCGCAATATTTAGTTGATTCCGATTATCAACAATCAGAATTTTTTTTACCTCAATTAGCAAATATTATCTTAGTGACATCATTTTGGCAATGAATACACTTTGAGTTTTAAATATAGCTTAAAGGTTAAAGTATATCTATTTATAACTCCAAATGATATCATAAAGATTACAAACACACGTGTCTAGTATACTTATTAAATTTTCAAAAAAAAACTTTATCACAACATTTATCACCAACATTTATAACCCTTCACCTCTTCAGATTGAAGCATTACAACTTAATTCATGAAGTTACTCTGTGGTGGAAACTAGACTGTAGGATCTTAAGATAAAGTTTCAGTATTTTTTATATTAGTAAAATTGACTGTCTTCTCTATTGCACCTGATATATGATACTCTTTTAAATTTTCTCTCTCTTGTTATAAATCTGTACTAAAATCTTTCAAAAACGTGTGGCTTGAAGGTAAAATGAAAAACCGTATTAAAAATTTTGTTAAAAATAAAGATTTAATTTTTGGGGGGAGGGGTAGAGAACAATATTAAAAATTTAAAATGATGAATTTTAAGTAGTAAGAATAACAGCTCTTGATGTAGATTTCTCTCGAGCAATTAGGTCGCAAAACTAACATTTGCCTCGCATCTGGAAAAATTTGAATGTTCATTGCAGAGTATGGCTTATGCTAATTGTGACTGGTTGAGAGGCATTAAGGAAGGTGGATTCCGGAGGAAAAGAATAGCAATAAGATTAAGAAAATTCTTGGCGAAGGTACACGTATATACACCAGATTCAAAATCAGTTGTATTGCACTGATTTAAATAGTTCACTGTCAGTTCAGTCAGCACTGATTCAAAATTATGATTAAAATTGTACTGCACTCGTCATAAATTGTTCATTAATCTGTCGAACAAATTATTTGTTTTTTTTATCTGTAATTTTATCAAAACCTCTTAAAATTTCTTTCAAAGAAGAAATAGTGTCTTCGACCATTAGGTGTGCTTGAACAAAGTTCAAATCAGTGGTTTGAAGATATTTGAAAGGGGTGAGGTTAATCTGAATATCTCTTGAAACATTTTTGCAGTTAAAATAGGAAGGAAAGGAAACCATTTCGATATATATATTCTTTATAACTCACAAATGCTTTGAAATCGTTGAAATTTGTTATTTCGTGCAAATAGCCTATTGAAAAATTGTCAAACATTTTAAAAAATGCCCACCCTCTTGTTTCATCGATAATGCTCCTAAAAGAGGAGGACGAAGTTGATTTCCAAATGTGCATTAGTAAATATGATTCTCATTTAAAAACCTCTACTTTATTTATAATAAAATAAAGATATAACGAGAATTGTTAGTTTTGTAATTTCTCCTATCATTAAACTTAATACATATGCGTAGCCCCAAACATGGATTTGAACCTTTAGAAAGTCCCGTTGTAAAACAGTTACATTGCCCTTGAATGTTTGCTGCATCGAATTATTGAATTGCCAATACAACATTTAATTCCTATATCTAACTCATCTAGGCAAGATCTTACAATATCGAGAATGTATTTACGCTTTCCACACAGGCACGCAATTTATAACATCTAATAACCTTTCACATACTTCTTTATCTTTCATGTAGTGCACAATCACTACGCATTGATATATTACATTAATATCCTGTATTGTGACAATTTGAATAGAAAATATTTTCTCGGCATTTATTTCTTTTACAATTGTTTGCGTAATGAGTTTGGAAATTGTCTTGGTAATTCAGTTGGCAGATGTTTTAGATAAAAATATCACAAGGTTGTTTTTTCTCTAGAATTCTTTGCATTTTATATTAGAGCTTGATTTTTCTTCCGTTCGAAGAAGTTGATCAATTTTTGAAGCAAGTTGCACAATTTCTAAAAAAATAACATGAGCAATATTATCAAGGAGTAAAGAATACATTGCTCATTACAACCATCTCCTCCGTAGCTTAACACGCATTTTCCAATTACTTTGATTGTCTCGGTTATGTGAGTAACGATTTGCCTACTATTTTCAATTTTGTGTCTCGCAGTAGCACTGGAAGACAAGACAATATTCAGTCCTGTGTTTTCTTTGTGAATAAGGTAATCTTCACAACTAAATACATGCACTTTGAACTTTTCGTGTCCCTCTAATCACGTGAAAATAATTTTAAGAGAATGAATTTGACAAAACTGTATCAAAACCTACAGTATCATCCGAAAATGCTAAATATACCCAACATTTTGAGGTATGCGTTGAAGAATTTAAACTCAACCAGTTTCTTTGATATCCATATTAACGAAAATGAATTAATTTCGTATCATACTGAAGTATGATTGACAATTCATATTTATATTAGATGCCTTTTCAAAAATACGTCAGTTCATTACCACATTTGGATTTTTTAAAATTAAAAATGCAATTTCTATAACGACAATTAAACTACCTTTAGCTTTTGTTAGATTATACGTAGTAGTTTTGCCTTTGTGATTTCACACGGGTTTTGTACGCCGCATTATCAGAACCAACGACACGCATGGGAATGAAACTGTAGCATGTACTTTCAAATAGCACAATTGTACATATGAGATTTCACAGAATTTTCGTAGCAGTCCATCTGTCTATTCGCTAGGAGGAGACGACACTGGTGGGCTTACTAATTTTATTCTATTTTGTAATCTACAAAATGAATTGGTACCAGACACAATGTAAACCGAAGAGACGCTCGAAACGAACGTTAGACGGGCTATGAGAAGTGTGAGTTGTCACATCGAGTCTAACTAACTCCATAGCACCCAGGTTCCATACCATTCCGTTACGCGCCAGTTACGCTTAGCATTGATCCCTACTTGAAGCATTATTCATTCTTAAAACATTTTATAAATTTCATTATAATTTTAATCATTATAAAATAGTGTACATATGGGAACCACTACAATATAGAAATGCCTCTCTTTCCCATGTTGCGTCGTGTCCTTGAGGGTCGCATCTTGGACTTCCCTGGACACCGGTTTCCGCGGCCCACCGGTCTATGGGACCCTTCCGCCCGAAGCCTCAATCCAGTCTGTTTTCAAATTCGGCCCCAATGAGCACCCTAACACCGAGTTTCCGTACCATTTCATTATGCTTCAGTTGTTCCGCATTAGCATTGTTCCCTGTTTGAATCAATATATATATTTTAAAACATTCTATTAAGAGTTGATTACAATTTTAATCATTTCAAAAAATAGTCTAGGTATAGGACCATTTTTAAACATATAATATATCCTTTGCACATGTTGCATAATGGCCTTGCGGGTAGCGTCTAAACCCTCCCGAGGAACCGGCCCACTGGCGTTCGCCCGATGCCCTACTCCGGCCCTGCCGACAAAGGTTATTCACACAATGAACTTCAAAATTATGATTAATGAGATTTATGTTACTGCAACTTTCCAGTGACAATTGTTTGTAGTTGTGGATCAAGTTTACTAATGGAAATTATTGGCAGCAACTTCAAATGCTCATCAGTTAATTTGGATCAGTAAATACTTTTTTTTTAATATAAATTTCACTTTAAATAATGTTTTTTTATACAAAAATATAGTTCAGTAAGTTTTTTACATAAATAGTTCCGTAGTTCTGCAATTTCCCACTAGATAGCATTTTATTACTGTATTGTTGCAATGTCTTACTGTGCTTCGCCGCAATGACTTCCGAAACATTCATCCATAAATATCAACTAAAATTGTTATACAGTATGGTATACAGTATACAGGCATGTTGGTTGGCTTCACCGCAATGATGTCCGTAACACTTGTCCATAAATACCAGAAATGAAAATTTGTGCGTAATTCAAAATTACAGTATGTTGGTATGAAGAGTTAGCTTCGTTCATGGGACTTCATTGAGGAGTTGGTGTGACCATAAAGTCAAAAATTTTGATGACCCCTGACTTAAAAGATTCCATACTTTTCTTTATTTTCTGTTCAATTCACTTATATTTTCGATAATATTCAAACTCTTAGGTATTTTATATTCTAAGAACAACGTTATTTTTCATATAATTTTTTGGCATACAATTTATTTATTTATTTGCTATACACCTTTCAGTATTATGTATACAGCTAATATAAAACTCATTTAAATTTTTAAAAAATGAATGTATTATAATTTTATGAATGATTTCCTCTGAGGTTATCTTCGGTAATGGAATATAAACTTATTTTCAATCTTAATCTAACAGTGTTGTCTCCATCTACATAATTCGTCGATATATATATATATATATGCTTGCAAAATTTCTTTGTCGTTTAAAAAAAGCCTTGTAATAAAACCAACACACAGTTGAAGAAAACAGAAAAGGCTCAACAACCATTCCCGATAACGTTCAATGAAAATAAAATAAAACATCGTCAATGAGTCAAGAATGATGAACATGGAAAGAAAAAAACAAATATTTGGGAAACAAAAATGTACAGATTGCAGTTTAATCAAATGTTTCCCGAACTAAGATTATAATTTTCATACATCCCATTTTCATCTTTCATTTCAGCTGGGTATATTGAAAATTTTTAAATCTCAAGTTTAGTAGTGCTGCAGAAACACAAAAGCAGCCGCAGTACCTGAGTGATCATGGTCGCAAGCTCATGACCAGCGTTTTAGGTAGAGTCCCGGTTTTCACTTAAAATCCCTCATGTAGTAGGGTTGTTGTACTTTAAATTTATCGAGATAAAGTCCTCACATTGGCGCGCTGAGGATGATTGAAACGTGGGGCTCCAGCTCAGATATCGTACTCTTCAGTTTGTGATGTTGTGTTATTCGCGATTTCCTCTACAATAATCTTGGGGATTTTAATTGAGATTGATTGCACGAAATAACAATTTCTTCCCAACCAAAATGAAACGTGATTGTGTTAATTAGATGCAGGTGGAAATAAAGTGAAGTGATTCAGATATAATGATATATAAGTAAAGTGAAATTTAGAGGAAAGAGAGAGTGTGGTTAACTCCGAGTAAAATTCCAACAAAAGGGCGCACGATTACACTGTCAAGAATTACACAGTTACCTGTTATTGTTGCCGCAGAGGACTTGTCGGAGAAAGCAATCTCAACTGGAAGGGTTTGGTAAGAATATATAATTGCAGTGATATTTAAATTGGTTGGCTAACCGTACAGTCCAAAGAGAGTCGTTATATATTATATTATAGTAATTGATAAAAATAAATAGTTAGGTTGGATTATAGTTGTGAAATTAAATAGTTGGTTATTAAATAGTTGTGAGTCATTGGAGCACTTAATGACTTTTAGAGTTAATTACATTTAATTAAACTATAGTACCAGAGTAGGATGGAAGTAGTCATTCGTTACAAGTTGACCGTTGCCAAATATTACGAGAGCCGTTACCAAGAACCTCCTTGTTGCTTCTGCTTTTACGTGCGATTTTTTTGGAATGACAAAGTTATCTCAGGAATATTTTAGTTGATATTCTCTCTCTCTCTCTCTCTCACAATGGTCGTCACTATCAATACGCCACACACACACACACACACAAACAAGCATAGTATAGTTTTTTTCTAATTTTTTTAGTAAATGTAATTTAAAATATAAAAGCTACGGATTTAACGTATGCAAAAGCTACTGGAAATGGAATTACACAGATAGTACGTTTTAGGATCTCCATACAATCTTTGCCTTTATCGGATAAATTTCTAAGCTGTTTACATGTTTTATTTTTCTTCTATAAATTTTTAAAAATAGAGAAACTGCTTTCATTATGATAATGATTAAACAAAATAAAATCAGCATATTTTTTTTTTGTTTCTCAACAATAACAAAGCAGTTTTTAAATTGCCAAAGCAGAACATTGCATAAAATATTATTTTTAAAAAAATGCCTTCTCATTGAAATAAATGACATTTGGATTGGACCAAAAGCTGTAATGGGAAATGTGCATGGCAACTGTCTTTTCATGACTGTCACTGCATGAAATTGAATGATTTGAGCAATTCTACGTAAGAAGTCTTTTAAAATACACTGTCATCTTTTATTATTCGTCCTAATTTTTTTGATAAAATTTTACAGCACTGCAAAATTTCTTAAGATATAGAATATTCAAAAATAGCTTTATCATGCTATACTTGAATAGAACAAAATATCGGATTTGTTCTATTGAAGGATAGAATTTCCATTGAAAAAAATCATTCAAATATAAAAGATACGTATCAGTTTTAAATAATAAATTTATATGAATGGACAAATATTATTTTTAAAAATATTGAGAAATACTTGCTATATCTATTAGGTTCAGTAAATTAGCTATGTTTATTATGTTCCATTAATCAACTTGACGATCTCTATCTAAAATTTATGCCACGAAATATAATTATTTTAGCTGGACACTTTTTCTTAAAGTCATCTGGTATCAGTGATATATATCAATGAAATATTTAATAAAATAAAAATACATTTTCAACTAAAATATCCAACCATCTATAACTCTGGGTAATAGGTTGCGCAAAAGCACACCATAATCTAGAATTACATATAATATCTGAAGTTCACATAATATTGCATTGTTAGTAAATTGAATTTATATGATAATAATAATAAAACTCAACAGAATATAAACTGAACATGTTGCCTGTAAATAGATTTAGTTTTGGACAACAATATTTTAAAAATTTTCTTCCCTTCACAAATCAATCATTCAATAAATAAATAAAAATAAAAATAAAATAAATGAATAGTCTAGGGATATCATGGTAATAAATTCATGAAAATCGAATATACTGTATATTGTCGTACCATGCATACTATATTTCATCGCATTACTTGTGTGTGTGTGCACTATTCTGGTTTTTAATGTTTTACTAAGATATTCTCGGTTTTCATACAACTATTTAAAATTTTAATTTAACGTACTTCTAAAAATATGAAAATTTTAGTTTAATATACATCTGAAAAATCATATTTTCTCTTTTGCGTCATTACCTGTGTCATACTATCATTTGGAATGTAAAGCAATTTTTGTATCACTTTCAGTTTTAGACAAATATTGTTCGTTGGTTGATTCCGATTATCAACGACCGTTAACATCTTTATTAATAAATATTATCTTAGTGACATCATTTTTGGCAATGAATATACTTGAATCATAAATACAGTTTTAAAGGTTAAAGTATATCTATTTTATGAATCCGAATGATATTACGAAGATTATAAACATGTTTATGGGGTATACTTCTTATTCATTATTTTAAGAAATTTTTTTTTTATCGCAACATTCATCACCAGCATCTATAACTTTCTCAATATCCGTTCTGAACTTCACGGATTAAAGCAATTTCTGATATTAATCTGTGACAGAAACTAGACTTTAATAACCTTGGGGAAAAGGTTCAATAATATTTTAGCAGAAAAATATGATTCAATTCTCGATTAATTGCATTATATAACTGTATGATGATATAACGGAGACAAACCTTGTTCATTTCTAATCTGACATCGAAGAAAGATCTGAGTTGAATTTCTCAACAATTTTTGTAAATGAACATGAACTGTGTCTGTATGGAACATAATTTTATCGTTTTCAAATTTGAGAAATATCTGAAATTAAGTATTGCCTCAAATATATTTCCCATCACTTATGAGATCTGGCAGCAGCAGCCGAGGGATCATGGTCGTGAGTTCGAGTTGGCGATTTTTCGTCGAGTCGTGGGTTCGAGCCCCGATGCCACTAAAACCAGTATGTAGAGGGGTTGATGTACAATAAATCTGTCGAGGCTTTGAATCCTCAAGTTGGGATGCAGCAGAAATTGGAGAGTGGGGGGCCTGCTCAGGTGACGTTCTTGTCACTTGATCGAGGTTCAATATTACGAGGTCCGTCCCCAATAGCCTTCGTTCCCAATTGCTTCGAAGTGGGAAGTTAATTAACAAGTCAATCAAAATCAATGATGAGATCAGAAAGATTACATCGTTCTAAGGACCTCTGTAAGAAGCAATAAAAAAGAAATAAATATTCAAGTACGAATGTTGCATTCAGGAATAAAGAAATAAATCTGCATGGTATTCATAATTGTAGAGACGAAGATTTTCAATATTCTTCAGAAAAGTAGATATTTGCTTACTCAGAGTTATGCCATTTAATACATTTTTCAAATGCCTTTGAAAATTTAAAACGCTGTTTAAAGAAAGATGTATTTGTAATGCACAGACTTTCAAACGTTGCGGCGCAAGCAGTCTTTTGTATCTAATTAAAACACATAAATATAAAAGCACGAAATTTGGAAGAATTGTGCTTTAAACAATTATTTATTTGAATTTCGCATAATTTTAACATCGTGATATACAAATAAGGAATCACATTTTTTTTTTTCAAAAATCTTCTGTTAGATAAGAAAACCAACTACATGTTTTTGAGAAAAAAACAACTACATAAATGGGCTTTAAAAGGGAGAATGAGTCCCTTCTTGTAATATATTGAAGGCAATGACTTTCCATGCAGTCAAATAAATTGTCGGACTCTGGAACAAGAAACAACGTCCCCATACATAGACTTACCCATGTACTAATTCATTTAACGACCTTGGAGGAGGACTTAAGGCAGTCACCTGTCAATCGAGATAGTCCCAAAAACCAGAGGAAATTTACCTGGCCATTCCATTCCTTCCAAGGTTTGATCTTCCTGATATACATCAACAAGCCTAGCTCGGTTATGCCGTGCATTATTATCTACTAGGATGCTTGCATCACCAACAATACCAATAAATTGTCTTGACGTATGGAACAAAGAACCCGTTCTGACATTTCGCCTAAGCCATGGTATCTCCTCTATAACTGTGTTTTTCAGTAATGTCATATTAAAAGTATTTGGTACCTTACGCTTTCCAGACCAGCACATTTTCTGAATCACTCCCCAAAGTAAACCATAAGAAAAGTACAGAGACCCTTTGCTGACCGGTGGGAAAATGTGTTCTCTTGCTAAACGTAAATAGACATTTCTGTGTCATTGGTCCATTTACAATTGAACCAAGAAATAATGTATCGTTAAAGAAAAAGAATGCAAAATATTTCAGATGAGAGGAACTGCACAACTTTAAGAAAAAAGCAAAAGAAAAATGTTTTCAATGCAAATGTGCAAAAGAAAAATTCAATAAGCACACTTTCATTAAATTTCCCACCCACTGAAGTTAAAAAAATGATATAAATATTTTAAAACTCACATTTTATTTTGTAAATATTTTTGGAAAACAAATAGATAAATTAATTAGAAAAAAAAGAAGCTCTAAAAGGAATTATTTTTGGGGTGTTACAAAATAGAAAAATGAGATTTTATTGATGTCTCCTCGTTCTTTTTTTTGCTGTGAAACATTTTAGTTTTCTGCTTTTGTTTTCTGACCGAAAAACCTTTTTATAGCATTCTTAAATCATGTTTATTATAAAAGATGTAATTTGGTTCATCTTATTGTTCCATGCAAAAGGATAGACCTAAATGCCCGTATGTGAAGAATAACATGAACGTATACATTGAATAATCATACTTTATTTATCTACAGAGTGTGGCTAAAAAGTTTTAGGAATCAACTCACACATAAAACAAAAAGAACAGTATTATAATTTTTTGTTATTAATTATTCTACATGTGATCCTTGGAAACCATTGGCCGGTTGAAATGATGCTGATCTTGCTTGTGCTGGAATCTTTCGCAGCTTCCTTGTAACCATATCTTGAGTCGTCTTGATATCGTCAAATCATTGTCCTTTATGCTTTAATTTTAGCTTTGGTAACAAAATGTAATTCACCAGTGTCAAGTCTGAAGAGTATGAAGGATGGTGTGGGCTGGTTACATTTTTTTGTGTGTCAAAAATGTGTTGTGGGATGAAACGTTGTGGCGCATGAGTAACTAGTTTTTTGTTTGTGTTGAGATACTAACGCCCACGTACGATGCTTTTCTACAACACATAAAATGCACCCCTATAGACATCCGCATTCATTTTTTATTCCGTAGGAACAAAGTCATTCATTCTTCAAAGTGATTCGTCCTTCTACTTGAAAAAGAAACAACTAATATTATCTTCAATCAAGATTTTTGGAAGCGAGTTTGAACCAATCCAATCCGCTTCCGTAATGTCCTTTCTTCTATCTCGAAATTTCACAAATGACAAAAACACATTCTATGTAGACAAGCAAACATTACCGCGAGCATGTTGCATCATTTGATAAGTTTCCCTAGAAGATTTGTCACTTTTAAAGCAAAACTTTATCGTATACCTCAGTTCCAAATTGATCCATTTTGCGTGACATCTATTGTTTGCAGTTGCGACTGTAAACAACAGATGTCACGCAAAATGTTTTACTTTACTACAAGCAGATGCAACTTGCCAGCCGTATTCAAAAGACTTCGGACTTACTAATTCCGCTTGTCGCATACATATGGCACCTCATACTCAGATTCTGGTACATCAAACTTAAAATTTTTTAGCCATACCGTGTAGTAATATTTCTGACACCTTGGACATGGAGTGGGTTCAGCTCTGTTTATCCTTCATCCTCCGACTTTTAATAATGTATGTATTCGTAATCATCAGAGGCAAAATGGAAACATTCACTCATTAAATTATTTATGATGATACCATTTGTGCTCGGTTTAATATTCAGTGATAGGAATTGTAATATTGGTAAATAGCAAATTTATAGGAATTGCAATATTGGTAAATAGCAAATTTATAGGAATTGCAATATTGGTAAATAGCAAATTTATAGGAATTGCAATATTGGTAAATAGAAAATTTATAGGAATTGCAATATTGGTAATAGCCTCAAATTGTTACCAGTATTTCTACATTGTTTTTACATGTAATTCAGTAAATTATGAAAACATACACTTTTTTTTGTACAAATTTGTTGGGCACAACAACGCTTAGCAATAGTAGAGACGTTTAATGACTAATATTAATGAAATGGCTGAAATAGAGCTGAAGTATTTTGATCAGGAAAATATAAGGGGAAAATATATTCAAATAGTGTGGGATTCTTTAATAACTATTAAAACAACTCGTGAGGAGTCTGGAAGAAGCTTTTCTGTAGTGAGATTACTTTAGATTAAAAATTAAATCACAATTAGGAGACCAACACACACACTCACACGCGCATGCACACACAATGTTTGTGCTGTCATCGAGCACCCAAATTAAAGTGTAGATCAGTTGTGCTTCTTACGTGCTTATTTTTTTTAACATGTTGCCAAAGAGATCAAGTATGTAAATTATTTTATAATTGTTTGCATTGTGAAAAGTTATTTATGTATAAGTATACAATTTGTTATAAATTTGTGGAATTTATTTACATCATTTATGTTCAAAACGCAACACATTTTCATATATATTTGTTGCAGTATACAAGAATCAAAGAGGATGTCTCATGATTATGAACATTTTATATTCATGGCTTAAAAATTTCCGGTAATTTATCGGTAAACCAATTTTATTTGAAAATTTTATCGTTAACAGAAAAACTCGGTTAATTTCCAGTCTCTTTTCGGTATGAAAGATTCTTTTTCTCACTCACCCCCGATCCAAGGTTGAATCATTTTGTTTCTATAACAAATCGCTTAATTTCTGCGCATATGTCTATGTTTGGGCTCTTGAAATCACATTTTGTGCAAAGTATCAGATAAGATTAATTTTTAATTAATAGTTATCGTCATAGTAATCTATTCCCCCCCTTTCACAACGTTTTTTGAATGACAAGCCAGGACTTCACAATCAGATAATTTGAATAAATTGTATAACAAGTGGGTTACGTTATCGTTACGATAAAATGTATTATATATCGAGTGACATGACACGTTGGAAAAACAAAACTCGTCAGTTATATCTGAGAAACCTTGATTTTTCAAGTTCTTACGTCCGATCATCGCATTTACCAAGGCCGTTTTGCTGATAGTATAGTCACCCTATATCCCTCCCCCAAAATCGCATGATGCTTGCAGATTTCAAAGTTTCTCAATAACAAGCGAGAGTGATACTGATAATCATTGATACATTCTTAATTCCACAGAGGTATCTACTTGAAGATCAGAAACAGATGTGGGTTTCCTCTTACTTTTATCTCAGAAGTGAAAACGAAATAACTTTCCATTCAAATGCAGTTTGCTTATGATAATACTCGGAAATGCAAATATTTTGCGCGAGTTGGTTAACTTAATGTTATCATTTACCTCCTTACGATGCATTACATAATAATAAAAAAAAAAAAACAAGCATATCAAGTCGAATAAGTTTAGCGCAAACAAACAATGCGTTTTTGCGAATTGTAGACTAAATAACAGAACCAAAACATCCTTTCGGCATCTCTATTTATTTACTTATTTAGATGCAACCTTAACTACTATAAACTGATGTAAACAGTTAAAGAGTAGAAGCTCCAAAACAACAATGGAATGTTTATGTATTTTCCTTATAATATGCTGAGTTGCAATGCTGAGAAAGGAATCTTTTTCTAAGAATATAAATAATCAGTCTTTTGTCTGAAGAAATATCGAAAACCTTTTTCTTTTCTTAGAATCATATAATAATTTTAAATTCCGATAAAAAGCCAGCCTTTCGGGCTCGTTTTCCTAGTCTTAAGAGAATCATTAATTTTAAGCTTGCGTTGCTTTTGTGATGGGGTAAACATTCTTGTAATAACTAAAATTCTTGCAATGTTAAAATTCTTATAATGCTTAAAATTCAAATGAAATTGGAAATTTTGATACCAATAACAAGCGCATTGTGCTTAGATTAAAAATTGCTTAAATCGAAGATTAATGTATTACACTTAAAGGAGAATTAAAGTAACAAAACAATCCAATCTCTCATTATTCAACCGAATTTCATATTGGAGAAGATTTAATAATTCCCAAAAAGTTATTTTTTATGAATTTTATATTAATGATGGTTAACTATATATACAGTTTACATTTTGAACTATACTTTTTACTTGGAGTTCACTAATGAGACCACTAATCGACAATTGATCAACCTAACTGCAGCTAGTGAAATAAGGAATTTATTTTACCTTTTAGTTTCAAAAAAAGATCGTACTACTAAAGGTTGCAAACGATGATTTACAAAATCGCAGATCTATGTTTAATATTGTACCAAAAAAAAAAAAAAAAATTCTCATAGCAAAAGTTAAGAAAGAAAACATGCGAATGTTATAAACATTTAAATCATGCTCTAAACGGTAGAGGATAACACAAAATAGTACGACTAGCAAAATGCTAAGGGGTATGTTACGAATATTTATTAAACTTGTTGAATACCACAAAAGTTTCAATCTTCAGTTCGTAACCGCTAAGAGCCTGGCCACATAGCAGTTGACTTGCCGTATCAGAGAGGGATTCGGTCACAAGCTTTATGCATGACATGATTCGAATGATTACTATTCCGCTCCGAACACAGTACACTATGGGTTCGGAATAAGATAATGTCTGGTAAAAGAAGTCAGGCTAAGCCACAATGGCAGGGGTGTTCGTACACCACCATACTCGATGAGTTGATGCATAGACTGGATTATCCATGCTTCAACTATTACTCATTCTTATATGCACATCACATAAATCTTCCACGGCCACATACACTCTCCCTCATTTTATGCACCTGATGTAGGTGCCTCCTACTCTGCACCCGGAGTGGGTACCTGCGGACAAGCCGCAGCCTGTCCTGGTCATGTATCTCACTATCTGGACTTGACACAGACTGACATCCCAGAGAGCTAGAGAGATTGGAACGTCAGGCGTAGGCAAATTATCTTTTAGTTTTATCTCTTGAGAAGAGTGTTCCCTTTATTTAAGCATTCGTAGAATGTGTTACCTTATTAAACACTCTAGGAGGGTACCCACTGCTGAAACTATAGCTGGCGGTGCATACTTTAAGTTATAACTTTGGAAATGGGCAGACCCGCTTTATCGCGAAATACCAAAACTACAACTTACGAAATCAATTAGCATAACTTGTACTGTATCACGACTAAGCGTTCCTCTTTTTTATCGACACTTGATAATGGTACCTCTTTGTCTAACACTATAGAAGAGTGCACTCTTATTAAACACTCGAGAAGAGTTCCCGTGGCTGAGTCCACAGCTAACCGTGTGCCATTAGAAAGCTCAGTTACAGCCATAGGTCCGTATAGCCTCGCCTTTTTACTAGTTGACAGAACCTCTGATTTAAACATCCGAAGAGAATAAGACTTGCTTCTTAACATAAATATGTCTCAAACATAACTACCTGCGATATCTAACGTAAGAGCAGTGTCATATTACGACACTGGAGTGCAACCCACTTACTTTATACGTGCTTGGGATTCACTGGCATAGGCACACCTCCAGACATAGTTACAATTTTCGTGGTTTTTCTGGATTTAAAAACAATTTCTGATAAGCTGAGTAAAAATCGCATGGAAAAAATGGATACATCTATATGTAACAAATACCAAGTTTCCTCTTTTTTTATCATCAATATTTCGCCAACAGAAACTCCAAAATTAAAATCAATAGCGACTTCTCCACTGATGGTTTCATTCTAACAGGTTTTCTCCATGATCATAGTCGCAAGATTATAACCGACATAATTTCTCTCGAGTCATAGGTTTGAGACTATAGCGTAGCTGATGTACGATAAATATGACAAGGTTCAATTTCCTCACGTTGAGATGGCGTGAAAGTTTGAGACGAGACTGCTAATTGGGTGTCGTCCTCATCAATTGACTAAGGCTCAGAAATGTGTGGTCCGTCACCAATGACCTCAGGGTTGATCCTAAGTGCAACATCAATAGTTAATGAATATTAATATAGTCAATTGCGTTTCTTTGATTTAAGAAAACTGAAGATATAAGTAAGATATTGAAAATGAATTATGTTGGAATCTGGATTAAATCTATCAAGGGGCCACGGTAGCCTAGTGGTCAAGGTCGCGGACTAGCGGCCGGCGGTTTTCGTTCAGTCGCGGGTTCGATTCTTGGCCTCCAAAGACCCGCCGTGTAGCCGAGGCTGATGCACGTTAAATCTGTTCGGGGTCCAAAGTCCTCCCGTTGGCGTGGTGTGGAAGTTAGGAGAGGGGTTGCTAGTTCAGGTGTCGTCCTCATCACTTGATCGAGGTTCAAAATTACGAGGTCCGTTGCCACTAACCCTCGTGTTGCTTTTAGCGTGACGTTAATAAAAACTAAACTAAATTAAATCTATCAAAAGAAAAATTTACCCGACGCAATTTTTTGAGTGTCATACTGATTATCCCTGTTTGGAAGTCTGGCCAAAAACTTTTCTAGCAGTTAAGCAGATTAAACATTAATCCGACTGTGAAAATGTTTCGGTGAAATCATATGAAATTAAAAAACTCTTTATTTTTTTCATTGCTGAAGGAGAAAAAGAATTTTAGCCAATTCATAAAACTCTTCGCTTTTCAGCAAAAATAATTTTAATTAAAATTCAATTATTAAAAATTTATCCAACGTAACAGAATTATATTTGGAGATATTGATGGCACGCATCACGAATCATTGAAGTGCAATTATAATTCAAAAGCATGACAAAAAAAAAATCACACATGGTCGAGATGTCTTATATTAAGCGCAACTCGATTTCGATAGGAAGTACATTATAAAAAGTGTCGCGTGCTAATAAATGCTCGATCTACTGTTACAGAATACGAATATTTAAGGCAAATCTTCCAAATAGAATTATGAATGGAGATGCTATCTTAGTTGAATAATTAAATTTGATGTTATTTTATATACCTGTATTTTTTTCTTATAAAAGAAATATAGATGATTAAGAATTGGTTCAAGATTATTCTAATGCAATGACTTAATTTATTTCCTTAAAACTCCCGTCTGCCAGCCATTTTGATTTCGTGAACATAATGTTAATCCAATGGAATTTCTACTTCTCAAATCTATACTATTTTATCTATTTGAATGCAAAAAGTCCGATAGATTTTTAAATATTTTAGAATATTTTTTAAAGACCGTAAAACCGAGAGACTGTCCCGTTAAGGGTCCCGTCTACTGGTCATTTTGATTTCATGGACGTAATGTTAATCCTATGGAATTTCGACTTTAATTATCACATCTTTACTATTTGATATATTTGAATGCAATAAAGTGCAACTGAAAGATCAAAAAAATAAAGAATGCTTCTGTGGAATTATTTTTTCCCCTCCGATGTTTAAAAATATTTTCATTCTTATTTTAATGATTCGTATATGAATTTTCCGGTCTTTAAAAAATATTTTAAAATATTTTTAGAAATTAGAGGAAAAAGGAAATTCCACAGAAGCATTCATTATTTTTTGCTTTTTCAGATGCACTTTACTACATTCAAATTGATCAAATAGAAAATATGGGAGAATTAAAGTGGAAATTCCACAGGATTAACATTACGTCCATGGAATCAAAATGGCGGGAGTCTTAAGTTGTTTTAAACACGAAAAAAAATATTTTGCCTATCATGTTAAGCATTATATATATAATTTCTTTTATACCTTATTAAATATTGAAATTTAATGAATATCCCAGTATCGTTTTGTTGAATTAGTTACAGTTTAATATTATATATACGTACACTAAATATAATGTGCTTTTTTTTCAAAGTTTTAAGAAATATTATCTCTGATCTATTTTAAAATTTCAATCTGGGGATATTTAATTCGAGACCAAGGTGAGCAAGTGTAGGAAGGTTACTTATTCTTGCAACCGTTTTTAACCACACAAGTAGCTATTGTTTAAGTCAACGACAAAATGGTACCCGAGCACTTTTCATAATTTTATCGTAAAAAGTTTTGCGTTTGTGCCTGATGCCTGCTTTCACCAGTGCTGTTGTTAATCCTTTCCTATCTAACAAATGGCTAGATCAGATCCATGAGCCCCCAAACATTCAAAAAGTCAAAGACAGTGGCATAACTTGGATTCCTGCCATCCGGTGTGATCCCTAAATTTGCCACCCCCATAAAAATAAATATTAATATTAAATATGCATTGTGCGCGCGTAAAATCAAATTATTTATACTTTAATACCTTAAAATAAATAAGTAATATTCTACGAGGGGTAAAACAGCAAAGTCTTTGAAAATATGAAAAGAAACAAAACAAGCATTTATCTTAACACTCCTATATATTCGCCGAATCATATAAAATAAACTTGACTTTACAAGAACCAGCAAATTTAGGTACACGTGAAACTTTATCAAAGTATAAAATAAGCAATGTCAACGCTGCACTGCTCTTCTAAATAACAAAAAAAGCTGAAGAAATTAAATTCATTCATCTCTCGGACACTCTTATATTCATTTCCCAGTCTTAAAAAGACTGAGAGCGCATTGAAGCAATTCATTAGTGATATCCTGCTTAATTTTTTAAATTCAGGACTTCACATCGATAAGTGGCAATATCCCATGGTCAAAATGGACCTCGCGTAACACTGTCGATCACTTTCAAAAATTTTAAAATTTCGAAATCTTAGTGATTTAAGCTCTTAAAAGTTTGTTTACTCTTTATTTTCCATTTTCCTAACCAATTTTAACCACCAAGCGTCGCTAGTGGCGCATAGCTCAATTCATGTTAATTCTCTTTTTTCAAACTCAATCTCCTCGCGTTTAAATTTTCCCTCAAACTTTTAAATTGAATTTTCTTTAAATTGGTTTCGGTACGGCATTTCTATTTATTTCATTTAAATTTTAACTTTATTTTTATCTAGTTACAACCTCTCAAAAACCCGCAGACGACAGCTTTCTCGAAGTCGTTTTCGCCTTCGAACTGAAGTCCCACCCCCTAACGCTCTCTCGTCCATTGCTATATATGCTTCTTAGCTTACTGGCTACAGCGTCCAATGGCAATGCGCTTTCGTAACTTAACTTTCCAACTTTGTTTCGGCAGTTCCTCACTCTGCCGAACGCCCAGGCGCTTGTTGCCTTGATCACAATTATTATAGTTGATTACAATTAAGCTAAAATTTTATTAAATGATGCACTTTAACTTTTTGATAGTAATTCTGATGAGAGGGTATGTTTTTAATTTTAAAACAGGTACCTCGTAATTTTAGCCGTTACCGTTACCGTTAAATTCATTCACCTGCTCACCTTCATGTTTGTGAGTTGTTCAAGGACAATAATACAATAATTCGAAAATAAAAACTGAATACTAATTTCATTTGTTGCACGGCAGAGTGTTTCGAAATTCAAAAAGTGAATTTTATCTTCTTATTTTGAATAAAATATTTGACAAGCTTTTATTTAGCTTCACATAAATGCAAGTATGTTTGTTTAGGCCAAGTGTTACAACTCTTATTTTTAGCTACTTCCATTTTCCCAATTGTCTTGAAATTCTGCATAATGTAGTCTCGGTGACAAAACAGTTATCTGATCTAATAACCGTAGCTTGATGATATAGACAGAATTAGTCGGCTCGGCTGCTCCCTCCCCCTTCCCGCGCTACGCCGCGGGGAACAAATCCAAGAAAAGAGCACTGGGTCAAGAATGAAAAGATGTTCAGGAGAGAATTGTTCACAGTGTTACAATTTCTGCAAACAAGAAAGAGCTTATTCCTACTCATGGCATATTAGTTGCCTCAGCGTGGCTAAGGGGCGGCACTGGTGGAATGGGCGAATTGCATCAGATCTCCTGGTAGGTCATCCTAGACGCGAAGACCATTACATTATGCTTACCTTAAGTTAATAGACGAAGTCTGGCTTTTACTTTTGGGTGCTCCACGTCTTTGGACGAACAGAAGCTGTCACATCCTCCCTTTTTTCCCCATGAGCTTGTTTTCACCAGTTATGAACTTGATTTTCAAAAATATGTCGTAAAAAATTTGCCGTAATTTTTTTTTTTTGTTGAATTGAAATAAGACATATATAATAATAAGTATTTTATATATCATTAGCTTTAATTTTAATTACATTTATAATTTGTATACTCAATCTAATAATTTATTCTTTGCATGAATTTTTATATCTGATGCGATAGGATTGCTCATTAACGTAACAATGAGAAGCAACACGAAGGCTGTTAGCGACGGACCTTGTAGTTTTGAATCTCGGTCAAATGACGAAGACGACACTAGAGCTGGCACCTCCCTCTTGCAACTTCCATATTACGCCAACATGAAGATTTTGAGTCTCAACGCACTTAAAGTGCATCAGACTCGGCTACACGTCGGGTCATTAGTGTCATCAAGGCTCAAATCCAAGATTCGATGAAAACCGCTGGCCTCGAGTTCGTGACCATGACCACTAGGTTTCCGCGGCCACATTAATATCTGAAAAGATTATTATTCACTTGAAGATTTTATTATTTGCTTCAATTCTATACTTAAATGAATAAGTTAATAATTATTTTTTTTTAAAAAAAAGGTAGCACCTTTGGTGGCTAAATCTATTCAATGCAAAACTTTGCATGAATGAATTACTCATTCAATCTTCACTTCAACGTAGTTTTTATTGCATTTTACAAAGAAGAGAACACAATACAAGAAAACACGGTAGGTTAACATATCTAGTAGCCAAAATTCTAAACTTTCCACCGGTTGCCCATTTTTACAACCTTAACATCAAAATTAAATTATTGTTGCCAGAAGAAAAGTTTAGTTTTATGTAACTTTTACATTTTCTACTTAGCTGATTAATTATTTTCTTTTAACGAGAAACCGAAATTTCAAAGCAGTTTTATGTCAATTAAAAACATTGTTGCTCTTGAGATAATTTAAAAAAAAAACTTTGGATGATTATCTCCACGGAAAAAAAGTGGTAACGAATAGTTGTAACTGAACTAATCACGAAGAAAGTGATAAAAAAAATGTTTCTCTTTATTTTTCCAGAACTACCTAAGTACGCACTTTAATTATTTATTTAAAAATTTCACTTTCAGAAAAAATTAAATTTTGTTGCACGTAATAGTTTTTTAAGTAGAATATTTTCTTCTTTAAAAGTTGTAATAGTTTTTCATTTTATTTCATTTCAAAAATTTCCATTATCCTGTAATTTATGAAATAATTTATTGTGCCTATATTAAGACTTCTTCAAAATATTAAAAAGAATTCTAGTTTTAACTCTCACCAGATAGCAATAAAAATTTCATTTACTAATAAAGTTTTTTTTGTTTTTTTTTGATTCAACATTAACCTAATCACTACAATATGTTATATATTTATATTTTTTAATTGAAATCATAAAGAGGAATGGGAGGAAGGCATTGTTCTTCAAATATTTCTTGTTATGTGTAAATTTATACACGATAGTTTAATGTATTCTTCTACAGAATTTCTACATTTTCTCGAAAATTTTTAAAAAATACTCTTTCATTATTTTTTTACGATCATTCGAAGTAATTAAGATGTCTTCAACAATTAAAAATGAGTTTATTTCACATGGCAACTTTAGACAATCCTCTTTTATTAAAATTAAAAGAAATGGAACTCATATTTTAGCATTGAGGTATATGTATACTTATGAATCTCTTTACTTAAAGAAAATCACAATAGTAAACATAAATATTAATGTATGAGAAATTAATAGTGATTCTTTGTATTTACAATTGTAAGTCGTGCATTTAAAATTCAACTCAATTTGTATAAAATCTATTGCATTTATAACTTTAAAATATCGCAGAGGGTTTATAAAAATAACATTTTATAAGTTGAACATTGAATTTCAAATTTTGCATTAGAATTTTAAAATTTGAATTAAATAAAGATTTTAAAAATTATATATGATACCAATTTCTCTTGATTTCTATACAAACATTTTGCCATTCCTGAACTTCGTAAGTTTTATTAGAAAAATGTAACCTTTACTGTATATTGGAAGTAACGTCATTTTACAATGTGTAAAATATCAGCACTATACGTAAAGTAAATTTTGGGAAAGGGTACCAGAAGCCTAAAGAATTACATTTTTACAATAACTCAAAAACAGATTTTTTTTTTTCTCTTTGGTGTGATACGTTTGTTTACAGTTTTAAAATTCCTTTTTCTAACGTTCTACTCATAAATAATACATTTATACAATCAGCAAAGTACCCTCTATTTTGATACAAAATATACAAAAGTTCTAAAATTTGAAACATATTACTGGTCTCAGTTACCTTAAATATGAACAGTTGGAAAAAAGCACATTTTTTTTTTTTTAATATAACAACTGAAACCTTAAGAAATTAGCCAAAAATTTATTCAAAAACGTTTTGTAAAATTAACCTTTTTTTTTTTTAAAAAAAAAAGTTACGTGTTAAACTCTAGAAAAATAAAATAAAATAAAATCGGAAAAAAAATGCAATAGTCATTTTGCAAAATTCTTATATTATTTTTTTTTTTAAATCGGATTTTTAAAAAAAATATCCCGTTAATTAAAAAGTTATTTCTTTAAAAAAAGTTTATATTTTAGTGATTAGTTTCG
The DNA here is from genome assembly GCA_019974015.1 of Nephila pilipes. NCBI lineage: Eukaryota > Metazoa > Arthropoda > Arachnida > Araneae > Nephilidae > Nephila > Nephila pilipes. The sequence goes on along the minus strand of BMAW01065459.1, from coordinate 73,504 downwards.
TCGTATATGATAATAAAATAATTGAGTAGTAAGCATGAAAAATTTTCATTGAACTGAGAAGGATGTATGAAAGAAAAAAATAATTCACACACATATATTTCATTTAAACAGAATTGTTTTACGGAGAAGATAATGTTTTCCCCGTAAAATAATGTTTCCTTGAACTTTAGAAAAATAAGCTGTTTTCTACAAACAACCATTTATATGTAACTGCATCACAGAAGAAAATCTTTTTCTCGAGATAGCGCAAATGCGCTGGTTTTGGCGTAAATATTTTTGACGTTGTCGCCATGGGAAAATATTGCAGCAACCCTTGTTTAAAGCAAAGGAAAAACTGACAGCTTAGAATAGACAAGTTCGTAATTTCTTGCGAGTGGAACGAAACGTAGGGTACCGTTGGGTATTTGTCACACAGGTAAATGTTTCATTAACGTATTTTTTCAAATTCGATTTTGGATGAATGGATATTTTAATAAATGTTAGTGCAACCGTATAATTATTAAACATATTCATTTTTATTGAAGTCTTACTCACTGAGATTATATTGAAATCAAATTTTCATAAAACCGCTTCTTGAATTACTGCTAAATATTTTTAGGAAAATGATCAATTTATCATTTGCTGGTTGTGGCTTTTTGGGGATTTATCACGTTGGAGTTGCTAGCTGCTTCCGTCAATATGCTCCACATGTGTTAGTATCCAAGATAGCTGGAGCATCAGTTGGTTCTGTAGCAGCAGCAGCGTTGATTTGTGATGTTTCTCTTGGTAAGTTCTTAGTTCCCTTTTATTTTTAATAAAGTTAAGAGTAGTACAAATATTCTCGAGAATTGATGCTGTCCCCCCCCCCCCTTTATCATCAAAGGATTCTTGCATAATTGTGATTTTTTTTTTGTAGATTTGAAATATGTAAAGATGTAATCTCTATTCTTTTAATTGTGCCAGTAAACTTCACTTTCACTCACTCTATTCTTTTAAAGTTAATTGATGTAAATTGCTCTAATTAATCGACATTTTTTATAAAAACAATACATTAAATATGTTTAAGTATTTCTTTAATTATGATCTTTAAACATATAGCTCAGTTAAATGATGTTTAACATATTAAATATGATATTTAAAGATATAGTTTAAACATATAGCTCAGGTAATATAAATTAGTAAATAGGGACTGAATGTAGCGCTGTTTCTTTCACATAATTGCATTATTAGTTTGTTGAAAACAAGTTTATGTATTTAAAATTGTGAAGATTTTTGAACAAGGGATGATTTAAATTTAATTTATTTTCTTTAGTCAGCTGTGTCATCAAAAGAAAATTAAATTTTTACAGCTGAATTATCAATTAGTTCAATTGACTAGATAAAGGATTATTAATCATATAATGAACGATTAATTTAAAAGATGTTAGATAGGATGGATTTCAAGAGTAATGTACTTATAAAGTTTAAATTTATATCTGTTGTGATGATAAGTATCTAATTTTAAGATTATTCCTATGTGAAGTACATTATTTGTCATGCAGTTAAGATTACTCTAAGCTGTTATTTTTTAGTTTGTAGCTGTTTATTATTTTAATTGTATGTGCTGATCTTTTTATATGTTGTAATGTACTTTGTGATTGACTTTTCCTAAATCCTAGGTGTATTTGATTTGTGTGTGTTTTATCTTATCTGTGTAAAAGAACTTTGAATTTGATATATATACAGAGAATTTAAATTCTGACCAAAAGTGATCAATTCTTTAATATTTTGTGACATTTCGTTATTTAATGGAGCAATTTTAGTTGTAGTTTTATGGACATTTCGCAATTTTTTTTTATACTTGCATTGTATGGTATTTCTTTATTTTGAAAAGAAATGAATAGTTTCAAGAGTAATGTATAGTATATTTGATAGTTTGAAGCTAATAATATCCTGGATAAAACTATATCAATTTATTATTTAAAAATTTGTAACACATGAAGATTTGATAATTTAAAACTTATACTATAAAGTTGTACATAGTGTTGATTTTCTTTATTGTATAAGGTCAATTATAACATTTTGAATTGAAATGAGCTTCTTTTGATACATAATTTTTTAAAAAAGTGTTTTTAAGGATGTCCATCAAAAAAAAATTTCTTGTTGGGAATATTTTCGTAGCTTTTACAGATTTCAATTTGTGTCTTAGTTTTTTTTTTTTTGTGTACTTAAGCGAATAGTGATTTCAAAGACTTTTAGGTATTTTACGCTCTCTCCACCATTTTAAATTATTTAAATTGAATTTTAATTTATTGAAAAGGATTTAAGAACATATGCAGAAAAAAAATTGTGTCTAAAATTAGACCTTATGTCTCAACTTGACTGTGGGGACAGTAGGCTCCTATCTCCTTAGACATGTGTTACTAATCATTGTTTGAAAGATTTGAACATGCTTTAAATTAATTTTGATTTGTTTTATTATTACAACTTTGTGGTAATTTCAGGGTAGCTGTTCTTAATTGTTAGGCTTATTTAACACATATTATTTGTGCAATTTTATTACTTTTCATTATTTATAACTTTGTTTATGTGCAATATAGATGATTCATTCATATATTTCTCTTTTCTTTTTATTGTTTGAGGATTGCAGAAATCTTGTACTATTAAAAAAATGGTTAACCATATTGGTTTACAGTTTTGTGCTTGTTGATGAATTTACCATTTGTAATTATATATGGATGTATGAAAAGTTTCTAAGTCAGAAAAAAGGATGGCTTAAATGTTAAAAAAATAATGCATTTTATTTCTAATAAAGATATTATTTTGCTGTGAAATAAATAAAAGTTAAGAAATTTTTTTTGTATTTCTTGCAATAGTGTGTATGTTTAAATTTTTTCCAAGAAAATTTCTTCTTGTAAATCTTTGAAATTGTTTTAAAAAGCTATGTAGTTAAAGGCTTATCACAAGTAATCAAAAAGCACACGGGACATAATTGCGATTCAAAATGCAGGCAGGGCATACATAGGCTACTCTACAAAACATTTCTGGAATGAACACTTAAATGTTTTTTAATTTCAAAATATTTTGAATTTTTTGCTGTAACTGTAATTTTTGTGATCAGGAAGTATGCATTACTTGCATTTTTAAATTAGTTTTACTACTGAGGAATAATTCCTGTTTGTGTATATCTTTAAACATTTCATTTAGCCTAAAAAATTTTTGGAAGAATTTCTGATTTAAACTGAAAAATTACATTTGCTTTATGTTATTAAATTAAAATGAAATTAACGATTGATTGTCATTTTAATAAATGCCTAACTTACTGTAAGTTGCTATGATTCACAATCGGATCTGTAAACCAGCAAACCCTGTTATCTCTCTGTTTTATCATGGCTCCCTTTTTATGAGATTCAGATTATTCATATTTCAGATAACATCAAGACTTCCTGTTAAAAGCAGACATCAATTTTAAAAAAAATTATATAACGTGTGATAAACATACCATGGAGTTCCAATTTACAATTGCAAACTTATACTCTGAATGAGAGAAATTCCCCTGATTGTAAAGTGCCGTCGGTGACTTTCATCACAAAACAAGAGAAGATAAATCCAACTAAGCAGTAATGGAAAAAAAAAAAAAAAAAGCATTTTTTAAGAGTTAGGGGGCTTAAGTTTGAAGTTTGGGGCTAAGAGAGGATTGAACCATTCTAATACTTTTTATTTAACTTTTTTGGATTTGAATGTTTGGATTTTGAATATGAATTACAATTTCCCAAAAAGTAAAATGTTCCAGTTTGGATTTGTTATGAGAGATTATTTTTAAGATCTCATGTCTCTGAGATTAGCTGTACATTCAACCATTTTTTATTGGTTAAATTTGAAAAGTTAAACAGAGTTTTGTTCTTGTATATAAATGATTACCGCCGTGATTTAAAAAATTGAAAGAGCGTAAATGTGACACGAAAAATTCGTATAGATGTTA
>BMAW01065459.1:0-59564 GCA_019974015.1 Nephila pilipes | reverse complement strand
TTTTTTTTTTTTTTTTCATATATGACATGAAATGAAGATCGTAACTGTGACTGTATTTAATTATGCAGTCATTTGTGTATGATTGTGTAAGATTCATTTATATAAGAGAGTCATTTTTTTCTTTTTAATTAAACCGTTTTATATCATTAAAATGGTTTTATAATTGGTGCCTGTTTATTGATTGCATTTGCAAATTGGTGTTGGTTAGAACAATGAAAAATAAAAAGAACTAAAAAGCATTTAGTTTTATTTTAGTATTAAAGTTCAGTTGATTCTTAATTATCACTTTTTCATATTCGAATCGTATTCATATCATATTCGAATGCTCACCTTATATAACCTCTGAATTAACGCTCACTGTTCCAGACAATTGTAATCTGAAAGCGGGTTTTAGAGTATTTTCCAATAGATTAAGCTCTCCGAGTCATATTTTGGACCTGGAGTATAATTCTAGATCCTTGATATCAAATGATTTAAAAACTATGGTTATGCGTTAATTTTAGTCTTGCTAGCTGTTAGTAATTACTTGTTTCGGATCTTACGTACATGGTGAGATGGAAAATTATATAACTTTGGTCTTTATTGCTTATTGAGTGATCTGTTACCAAACTTATTTTTATAAAAATTGGTCACAAAAGGCTTATTTTCAAGTTTTTATAGTTTTTTTTTTTAAATCAAATTTTAAAGAAATTCTTAGGATTGCAAGGTCAGAGAAAGGGGGTAAAATAAAGAAGTTTTCGTAAATTGTATAAATATCTGGGTTTTTTTTTTTTTAGTTCATTTAATTTTTTTTTTAATTTTGTAGTACAAGAACACATATTGTGTAGATTTGAATGGAATACTTTTTTTTTTATCGCTTTGAAAGAGTATTTAACTGTCTTGGCATTAAAACTTTGTGACCATTCTGATCATGCTTAGTTTTTGACTTTATACGCGCATTTTAGAATGATTGTATTGAATATTAACTGGTTTTATTTTTTTTCCCACTGTGAATTGACGTACGTATAAGGGGAACTTGGAAACTTTTGAAATTTTTTTAAAATTATTTTTGGATACCCGTTTATTATATTTTTTTTATTGAGCTTCATTTTACTAAAAACTGTTATTAAAGTGTAAGCAAGAAGAAATTTTTGAGGTCTTGCACGTGTTTATTAAAATGAACTTTTGATTGCAGGGCAGACGACTACTGACATATTGTCTGTTGCCGTGAAGGCGAGATCTCAAACGCTTGGTCCTCTCAGTCCGAGATTCGATCTAAACTCCATTTTGAGAGAGCGTCTTGAGAATGCCCTGCCTGAGAATGCGCACATCCTTTGCAGCAAACGATTATTCATTTCCGTTACAAGATGGTCTGACAGACAAAATGTCATTCTGTCCCAGTTTAATTCTAGACAAGAGCTCATTCAGGTAAGTCTGTCCCTTTTTCCTGTGTTCCAAACTATTTATATTTGTTTTATTGAAATGAATAAGATAAACTACTGATGAACTAATATAACGAAAATTACAAAAATGTTTTTTATGCGCAAAGGTTTAATTGTTTCCTAATCTTAGATCTCAGTTTGTGGCCACGGTAGCTTAGCGGTCATGATCGCGGACTCGCGTCCGTCGAGGTTTACGTCGAGTCGTGGGTTCGCGTCGTGAAGACATTTGAGACCCGCCGTGTAGCGAGGCTGATGCACGTCAAATCTGGCCGAGGTCCTAAATCTTCCCATTGGCGTGTTGTGGGAGTTTGGAGAAGGAGATGTCAGCTCACAGGTCTTGTCCTCGTCACTTGACCGAGTTACAAAATACTATGCTCGTGTCGCCAGTAACTTCCGTGACGTTACTGAATAATCAGTCAATAAATTTCACTTTTATAATCTATTTTCAACTCGAATATCAGTTAACTAATTTTAAAATAATTATTTAAGTAGCGAATTAACTAATTTTAAAACAATTATTTAAGTAGCGAATTTCCAGTAGGTGTTGTTTTTTATGAGTTTTCCTAATTATCCACTCGTATCAAGTGACCATCCCGAAATACGTGTTTTTTTTTTTTAAAATTATGTTACTCACTTAACCTCAACTCGAATGTCATGGAGATTTAACTCAAAATTATATCATTTTTGAAGAAAAGGAAGGAAATAGTGAATTTTTTCGCGATGTTATATTTAGTTGTTGACAGTTTTTATGATTTTGAAATGGAAAGACAAAATCAGACTTATGTTGACTGGAATATTGTAAAAGAGTATAGAATGTGCGGAATTGCCCCCCCCCCTCCTCCTCCAACCTGGGGAGAATGTGTGTCAAATATAATTTATTAACCTGAAATAACATGCTTTATTGAATAAATATTTTTCCACATTCGAAGGAAACGGTTTAAATATGATTTCGTATGTATAAAAAAAAACCTTTGATATTAAATAAAACGTTATTGCTTCAGGAAAAATTTTCATTGTAGGTAAAAAAAGTAATTTATTTTTATGAATGTGTATTTCTTTTCTATAACTTAGATTGTTGTGTAGATATTTGTTAAATTTAAATTATTGCTTTTGAAATACATGTTTATTTTTTAAAGACGCAGTTTAACTGATTTTTTTAAGATAATTGTTAATTTCTTTATTGTCAGATTGAGGAAAAATTGATAGATTTCGAAGTCATACAACGTCAAATTAGAAAACTTATAAGTGCGCAATTCTCAACGTTCGAAAGAAAATTCTTTTTGTATCGTTTCGCGGGGCTGTCTTTGTTGTCCATTATCGCCGTGCGATACTAATCATGCGGATTTTTTAACATTTGTCCATTTTCTAGACAATGATAATGATTCTTATCTATTATGCAACCCAGCTCGTGACTGGTTTTTGATCAATTTCTGCCGTGGGCGAAAAAGGAGGGTGTGTTTACATCTGCTCCCGGGAATTCGGTCTAATTTACTTAACTGTCATACTTATCAGGAAAAAAAAGTGGAATAATGAAAGGAGATAACGGTCGGTGTGACGGAGTATTTTAACTGTTGATGTTATATCTTGAAGCGGATGATACAGGCGTCCTTGATTTGATCTGAAGTGCGTAGTGTTTACTAGCCTCTTGTAGGGTAGCGGAACACTCCTCTTCCGTAGTAAGCTGCCATTGGTTGCATTCAAGGGCGTGTTGTGACCATGAAAATCGGCTCTGTGTTTGTACCAGGTTTTGAGAGAGATGCGCAAATTGTGAATGAGAAACGGTTTTTTAAGTAAAGATGTTTTTTAATGATAAATATTTGAGCCGCGAAACACAGAATTCATCATGATGGAACTTGGATATATGAACTTGGTCGTGATAAAACATAAAGAAAGGCAGAGATTTACCTAATGATCAGGGTTCAAGCCTATATGCCTGGTTTTTTTTTCAAAATTCATTGTAATAAGCGACCCAGGAAAATTTGCATTAAATTATACCAATATCATCTTAGTAGTTTTTAGAAATTTGAAGGGAAAAAAACAACCCTCGTTTAGTTTTGGAAAAAATACATTAGGAATATTTTTAGCGTTTTCAGAACTTTCATTTATTCGTAATATTAATAAAATATGCTAACTTCTGGCTTCAATAATTTTTTGTAATTAAATCATAGCATTGTGTTAATTTGAATTTTCATACATAATTGTTTGATTTATAAATTTATTATGAAAAATTGTTCTATGGAAATATAAAGGCACTATTTTATTTACACTAAACGCATCGCTTCCTGTCTCGCCCATGTGCGGCTACCAGTGGTGGATCCAGAGGGTAAACACCCGTTACAATTTCATACATAGACTAAATAACATACCTGAACAGGAAATTCCAATGAAATTTTAAATATTCATTTTGTTTTACTTCAAAGGTGTTTGGTGTGGCCGAGCACCGGACAGAACTATCTATCGTATTGAAATTACGAGGTCGTAGCCTATAGCTGTCGTGTTGCTTCGAGTGCGACGTTAATTAAACCAACCAAAAATTTCTATCTCACAGTGTACGTTTTAAGTTCTCTGTTTAATTTTGGTTCTTGAGTTAATATTTATTTTTAGATTAAGGACTAAGTTACCATGAATAATAAAAGATGAACTCAGTTAAATCTTTTGAACTTTTAAAGAAAAAAAAACTAACCTGTGTGTCAATTTTTTTTTTTTTTTGTTCCGCCACTTGCTGGCTACTCTATAAGCACTTTCATTTATCGAGTGGCATCCAATTAAAGTGAAAATTGTATTTTACCGCAATATATATACGTTAAAAATTCCTGGTCTTTATTTTTACTGCTTTTTCTGTCATGAGGTTCGGTATATATCGTATTACCGGACTGAAAGATTTGTTAAGTGGACATATTGGAACTGTGTAACTGAATAGAAAGCTAAAAAAAAAAAAAAAAAGTAACGACGTATTGCAATCAATATCGAGGGTCGTCATCCTGCAATATATTTAAAATGTTTTTAAAAATTTCATAAAAATAAACAGTTGCATATATTATCGAATATATTGTACAAGTTTTGCTTATAATATTGAGTTGAATTAAAATAAATCCTACTTTTTCAGTTAATATACATCGTATTTCTACTATTTTAATTTTCAACATTATGGGATTTTTTAAATTACTAAATGAAATAAATTTTTCGTAGCATGCACCACCTGATGACATATCTTAAGTGCAACCTTTTGGTGGTATGCGCCACCTGTTGCAATATCCAAGCGCGAACCACCGGTGGTACGCGCAGGCATGAACATGTTAATTTAAATTATCGATTGTTTTCGTTATGTAAGGGCCGCGGTAGCCTAGTGGTCAAGGTCGTGGACTAGCGACCGACGGCTTTCGTTCAGTCGCGGGTTCGATCCTTGGCCGCCAAAGACCCGCCGTGTAGCCGGGACTGATGCACGTTAAATCTGTTCGGGGCCCAAAGTCCTCCCAATGGTGTGGTGTGGATGTTTGGAGAGGGGGTGCCATCTCAGGTGTCGTCCTCGTCACTTGACCGTGGTTCAAAATTACGAGGTCCGTCGCCAATAGCCCTCGTGTTGCTTCTAGTGCGACGTTAATATAAAACTAAACTAAATTTCGTTATGTAAATAAATAAGTAATGATGTGAAGCGTGTGTGTTTTAAATCTTGAAATGTTAAGGATGTTTTTCAGCAGAAACTAAAAGAGTAACGAAGTATTTAATCATTGTGGAATAAAAGGACAAGTAAATTTTCATGCAGTTAAACAGAATTTCAGATTTGTCCCCCTTCATTTTATGCTTATTATTAAAGGGAATTGTTTTTGATTGAAAGTTTATTCTTTTCATCATAAAATGAATAGTTTAAATGTTTATGCAGTTTAAATGTTTCTTCACTTGCCCAAGGCGCAAAATGTTGAGGTTCGTCGTCAATAGCCCTCTTGTTGCTTCTTAGTGCGACTTTAATAAACAATCAATTCATGTTTGATTAATTGATAATATAAACGTCACATTAGAATCAACGGCGGTTGGCGACGAACTTCGACATTTTGCGCCTTGGGCAAGTGACGAGGACGACACCTGAGCTGGCACCCCCTCTCCTAACTTCCACAACACGCCAACGGTATTACTTTGAGCCTCAACAGGTTCAATGTGCATCAGCCCCGTCTACACGGCGTATCTTTTGTGGCATCAAGGCTCAAACCCACCACTCGACGACAACCACCGGCCGCGAGATCCGCGTGCATGAACCACTAAACTAACGCGCCCACATCAATTCAGGCAATTCTATTATATTTCATGTTTTCTTTTGCTTCATTTATAATGCTTTTTATTATTTTGGGATTTGATTATTCAGTTATGTATATTGTGTATTTTCCACAATTTTAAATGTAATAAATTTAATAAATGTGGATGCTTATATAGACTTTCTTTTGTAGGCTTTACTATGTAGTTGTTTCATTCCCTATTATTCTGGTTTGAATAAACCTGCATTTCAAGGCGAGGTAAGGGTTGCAATTTTTTAAAATCGTTTTCCCAATTTTTATTTCTTAGAATATAGTTTTTTTTCTTCTTGTGTGTAAAATATGTTAGAATATTTTAATCATTATAGTTTGGCATTAAGTTTTAATCGTTATTTTGGCAATGTTTTAACCATTACTTTTATTACCTGAGTTTGGCATGAATTAAGGGATTTTTAACTTATTCATATCTGTTCAAAACATTCAATTCATAAGAAATGAGTACCTGAAAAGATTTTGTCTAATCTTTGTATGTTCTAAAAATCTCATATAATTAGTTAATTGCTTTATAGTAACCAAAAAGGAGGAATTATGTAAGTCAAGATACATTCAAATAATGAATACAAGAGAAAATTCAAATAATGTTTTTTAATGCTTTCACTTGAATATTATTTTCAATATAAGTGAATTAAAAAAAATTGTAAAGGTTAAAAACTAATATTTGACCATATATTTTTTAAAAAGTGAAAGGAAATAAAATTTGCTAATCAAAATGGCCCAGTGTATTTTTTTTTTTTTTTTTTGCATAATAAGAAATAGGTTGATAAAAATATTTTTATTAGTAGCATTTTATATTGGCATAAAATGTATTTATTATATTATTAGCAATCACTTAAATTCCAAATTGTATATTGTATGCTATTTGCAGGTTTATGTAGATGGTGGTTTGAGTGACAATCTTCCTGTCCTTGATGATAATACTGTTACTGTTTCTCCTTTTGCTGGTGAACATGATATTTGTCCTCAGGATGAAAGTTGTAATATTCTGCAAGTAAACTTAGTGAATACTAGCATAGCAGTAAGTGTTTTTCAATAATTACTTTCAATTCTGTATTGAAATAAAGTTGTTGACCTTAAAACAATATAATTATGTATTATATTCATTTAGATTCATTATAATTTTAATATAGTCCCTATTTACATGCATACATCTTAAAAAGTGTGATGTGAATGTGTTTTAACTGTTGTATACTGTAATAATCTTTTTACCTGTTTTTTAATGAAAACTAACATGCATTTTTAAGATAGTCATTGGACATTCTTATGCTGTCAAAACTTGACTCAAAAGTTAAACTGAAGAAAAAAATCAAATTGAATTTCAGAATGACATATTAAGTATGCATATTATGTAAAATGTGTCAATATTAAGGTTTTACTTGTTTAGATAGTAAGATAATGTTATAAAAAATTAAGCGAGGAGTACTATTTTGAAGATGAATAATTCCTTAAAAAATGATATTTCTGGATATTTTGAAATTTTTATTTTAAGTTACAATCTGAATGATATATTTTTTCATTCACATCATTAATTCTTTTGAGAAATTAAAAAAAAATTACTTGGGTTTATTCTTGTACGTCATCTAAAATACAGAATTTTTTTGCAGGTATCCCCTGGAAACATGTACCGTATGTGGAGGATTTTATTTCCACCAAAACCAGAAATTCTCAGTAAAATGTGTCAACAGGGATTTGATGATGCTTTGAAGTTCCTGCAAAGAAAGAGTTAGTTTTTATTTTTCGTTGTATCTTTAAATTATTTGAATTAGCAGTTTTTTCCCCCTGACTAAAGAACAGATTTGATTTTAGAAAACATTGTTTACTTTTTATTGTTATATTTTTTATACTGTTAATTTTAGGTTATATAGATTTATGATATGTATGTATTATGAGACTTTTTTTTTAAAAAAATAACTTCAGTTTTTTTATAGATATCATCACTTGTACTCGGTGTTTGGGTATTCAGTCTGTTGTCAAAATCAGTGAACCACAGTTTGAAGGTGTTTCATATAAACCTGGAAGTAACTTAGAAACACCTCATATTTATGATGATTGTATCGAATGTAGACGTAAAAGACAAATGGCTAATTTAGGAAATTTACCTGAAGCTGTTGTTGATGGTAATTATTTTTCTTTTTAAGTGTTTAATTAGCTTTTGTGTATTTAGCATAATTATATAATTTATTACTGCTCTTTTATTAGATGTTTAGACTTAGCTTTAAAATTTTCTAAACATTTCACTGTTTTATCACATTTTGGATTATATTATTTGTATGCTCAGATTTTCCTCTGAATTTTTTTGTGACACAAGTGAGATTTTTGATTTTTTTAAAAATTTATTCAATGATTTGTATTATATTTTAAAAACGAATTATTCAAATGTGTTACTAGGCTATATTTTCCTGAAAAAAACTTTTTAAAAAATAATGACAGTTTTTTTTTTTTTTTTTTTTTTTTTTTTTTTTTTTTTGTATATTAGATAATATGTATTTATGTATATTTTTACCTTAAATGCTATAATTTTGAAGTGTTAGATGATTTCGGATGATTAATATTGTACCATATACTCTGAATTTTATATGAATCCTTTCAATTAATTTTGTTCTTTTATTATAGCTATTCAGGATGCATGTGATCAAGTAAATAAAGGCATTATTAACTGGCTCTACAGACGTCGACCTATTAAACTTTTATCCTTTTTAAGTCTTCCTTACACCATTCCAATAGATATTTCTATTATGATATTTGCCAAGTAAGTTTAATACCAATTTAGTCATAGAAATATATATAGTAAAATTTTTGTAGAAGTAAATATTCTATCAGTTTTTGGGTGGTAGATAAGTCACAGTTTATATGTGTTTAAATGTTAAAATTTAGTGTTTGTGATGTATTTGAAATAATTTTAAATTTCTTCTATCTTTAGAATTAATTTTGTTAGTTTTGATCATAAGTTATGCACAAGGGAAAAGGCTAACATAGAATTCACTTTCAACATTTTAGCCTGCTTCAAGAAATTTGAACTCATGTGGGAAATTTATCTAAGTGCGTAGGGTGGACTCAGTTTAAAGACACCATAATGCATATACTTTCTGTTGAAATCATCTAAAAAATAAATGAAAATGTAGATAATGATGCTGAAAGAAGTAATTTGGAACAGAGTGATGAAAGTAGCATTCATGGCCATTTGCTTAGTTTATTTTCTTCTGACATTGATGAGTGTGATTTAGAATGTTTTGTTTATTAAATGTAGTTTATTTTAATTATAAAAATTCTGTTTTATTACGTAATTTACATACTCAATTTCATAATAAGGTAATTTATGGTGATAAAGTTTACCAAACCTGTAAAAATAATGTTTATTAGAAATCAGAGTTTAATAAGCAAGGTAGGATGTTTATGTTTTCATTTATGTAGTACCATTTATAGTTATGTTGTAAATGTTATCTATATGGTAGGAAATTACTGAATAAATTAATATTAAATGCCATGTTTCGAAATTCTTTCCTGCAGCATATATATAGTAGTGTGGCTTATCTACCCGAAATTACAGTAATTGAATTTTAATTTGTTAATTATCATTTGCACTACTTTTACAGAGTATGGGACCAATTACCTTCTCTCAGGAAAGAAATGTTGGCTAAATTCCGTGGTATTGTGGAGCTTATCAAATTGCTTCTCAAGAAAATTGATCCTGACAGGAAAATTTACAGTGCCATGTAAGTATATTTGTGCCATATTTTAAACTTCACAAGATTTTCCCAACATAAATTTTCATAAAAAAACTATCTTCTTAATTTGACCTAGTTTTTTATTATTATTATTATTATTTTATTCTGTCAGTTACAAAACAGATTCCCTTACTCCCCACTCATGTAATTTGTATTTTAACCATTCAGGCTGTGACTCACAGTTTTAAATTACTATGTTGAATCTACTCTTAACCAAGGAATTAAAAAAAGTGGGCTTTGTTGCATAATTTGAATATTTTAGCATAAAGTCAGGTTTATTTTTGCTTTTTATTGGTATACTTATCTTTTCTATAGGGAAATTTTCTATACTATTATTAGAAAGAATTATAAATCTATGTATGAATTTGTGTTTTTAGATGATATTGTACCATATGCATGATTTATAAATGTTTTGATTTTGAGTTATGTGTAGCATTTTCCAATAAAACAGCACACAAACACACACACATATATAATCAGTTACATTATAGTAAATTTTATTCTAAATATTGATCTTGTCCATGTGTTTGTCTAGTTTTTAGTATGCTTATAATTGGTCAACTTACTAAAATTATTATATAATTAATTAACAATATCACATTTTGTTGTAGGGATCTGTATGTTAAATTTTGTGTTTAGTTTGTTTCACCACATGAAATTTCACTTTTCTGAAGTTTTATTTTTTTCTGAAGTTTTTATACTAATTACCTGTACGTGTCATAAACTCAATATGTTTCAAATCTGAAACATTTTCCATAAATTCTTGAATACATAATTTTTCCTTGCTTTTAATCTGAACAAATTTATGTTTAGTCACTAATGTATTTAAACATGTGGGTCAGATTTATGCTTACTAAGTTCTTAAGCCATGAACATAAAAATTACCTAACTATATTTTATTATTTGTTAAAATCTGTAAGGCATTGAATAGTGTTCTACAAATGAAGTCTGTAGCTTCATTGCTAGGTAATTACTCTATAGTATCAAAGTAAAAAAGGAAGAATTACATAGAAGACCTGTAATTTTTTATTGATTGTACATTTATACTCAATTTGTCATAATTATAAACGTTTTTTTTTTTTTTTAAATAGATTTTCCTGTGAGCTTGCAATCACTGAATATGATTACACACCTGAGGAAAAAGGTTTATCTTCTTATCCTTTCTGCAATCAAATATATGATCCTTGTTCTTTTAAGATTGAAAATGAAACAACTCGTAAAAGAAAGATTTCCATCAGATGTGATGCACCAAAAAATATCCGAATGCAGCGAAAATCATATGCAGGTTTTATTCATCCAGTTCCAGTATCGGAATCTGAACCGGTTCGTCGCAAATCTTTCAGTGAAATTAGTCGACCTGAGCGTGTCATCAAGAATATGAAGTTTGGTTTCTCCGTTGGTCTTACCTCTGAGGTCAGTAAAAATGACAAAAACAAAGACTTCTTCCAATCTTTGCAATCACTTGGGGAAGAAGAAAATGACTTCAATATCATGCAACTTGCAAACAAAGCCCTGAAAATGGAACGACAATACATTAGTCAGTACATGAATACAAAACAAGAGGATGTTGTTGGAAAAGTTCTGGATGCACCTGGCAGTGAAGCTGTGATGAGTTACTGTTATGTTGATGAAGATAAGACTGTCAAAATTACCGAGATTTACAATGTGACGGATGCTGATACTAGTATGGTACTTCCTGATGAAGAGAGAAGAATTAATAGTGAATTGCAATGGGAGAATAATTGGATTGATCCTCCAGAACTAAAACCTGTACAACCAATGTCTATAACTGATACACTAGATGATGATGAATTTGATACTAGTGATGTGGAATGTGATCTGTCACAAAGTGTATGTTCATATGATACCATAGAAAACTCTGATTTAGAAAATGTAAAAGTTGATAAAGATTTTAATATATCTAAGCCTTTTAGAAAAACATCATTTGTAATTGTCAATTAGAAGTTAAATTAATATATATATAAAATTAACTTACTTGCTTTTATGTGACAGCCATATAAAATATTTTATGCTTAAGACATAGAATGTTATAAAATGTTGTATTTATATTTATATGTATATATGTTAAATAAGAACAAATGCTTTTGTATAGAAGAGGAATGACAATTGCTTCATGACTGAAAAATTTCAATTATTAGAGACAAAATGAATGTAAAATTAATATTAAACATTTTTATTCACATTAAGAGTAATTTTTCAAAGAAATTTAAAATTTCTATTCTATTTTGTATGTGAGAATTTATATATATATATATATATATATTATAAAACATCTTATATGGTATAATGCTAAGGTACCTGTGATAGCTGAAGCTGTTATTGAGACAAATAGTGAAGAGCTTGAATGAAACTTTTATTAAGTTCCATATTTCATCATTTTCATGATCATCAATATTTATGCTATCATGCACTATTGTAAAGTATTTATTTTTTTTATGTTTTGTGAAGAAAATTGTGTTTCATTTGTATCAGAAATGGTTGTAAAAGGTTTTATTTTGAGTGGTTTATAAAGAGGAAAAAGGAATGTTATCAGAGGATTCAAAGCCATTGTTATTTATCCCTAGCTTTCCTCATTTCATAGTCATATTATTCTAGATATTTTTTTCATGGCATAAAAGAATTTTAATGATGTAAATTTACACTTTATTCTAACTTAAAAACTGTAATGCATGGAATATATAGTATCAAGTGCCATTTTTCGTGATATATTTTTAAATGTTTTTGTTATGAAAATATGTTTAACGTGTTTCTTAAAACAATAAGTTTCACTTGATGGATGTGATCCTTTATTTGTACTAGAAATAAATGTCATCTTATTAAAAAAAAATTGAGTTTTTTTTTTTTTGGTCTTTGATTTATTAGGCTTTTCTTCAAATATATTAAATACCGTATTTTTATTAATTTGTTATATAGGGAGAAATGTAAGATAGTGAAATAAAAATTTATCTGAAAATAAAATAAAATAAAAATTATCTGAAAAGGAGAAAAATGTTTTGCTTCTCTGTTGTTTCCAATGTTTTTCATATTTACAAGAATTGGAAATTTCTATGATTGAATTTTGTTTTTTGTAATAAAGAACTAAGTGATGAGATTTTAATAAAAACTATTAAATTGTGCTTTAAAATTAATCAGTATCTTTGATTTATTTTCAATTCAAGTTATAAGAGGAGGAAGGGGTAAAATTTTTCATACTTAGGAAATTATTTAAATGAAAAGGCTTGATTTCAGGGACATTTTGGAATACTCACAATCATGATCCAAAATTCACTAAACAAGGGAAAAATCTGGAGTGTAAATTAAAGTATATTTGTGTTGAATTTAAATAATTTCAGTAGAGTTCTCTCTCTCTCTCTCTATATATATATATATATATATAAATTGGTCTTTCTTTTTAAGTTAGTTATATAACCAAGGGACTAATTTTCATTTTTTCATAATTTTTGTTAAAATAGTTTGAAAATTATCTGCATATTTGTTTTGCTTTTATGTGTAATTAGTGATATATTTTCGTGTTTAAGGGTTGGTGGAATGGGGAAGTGAAAAATAGGAAATTATTGTTCTGCCATACCTGAATCAAGGTATGATGGGGCCTGGGACCAAATAATTGGCTAACATATGCAAAAACCATATAAAGACGTGTCCACTGATGAGGACACAATGCTAAAAAAACTGATGCACACTCTAAAAAAACTTGAACACCCTTTTTTATCCGGTGGAGGGAAAAGGGTGTGCAACATATTCTATCTTAGAATTTACCATCAATTTCCAATATCATCTTAAATATTAGAAGAGAAATAATAACATTATTTGAATGACTTTTAAGACTACCCATTGGACCTTGTTAATATGAAGCATTTAATTCTAATTTACAAGTAATATTCATTCTATTTGGATTTTTATCAAATTACTCAAAAATTAAATGGAATATTAAGTAAATTTCCTCATTGATAATTAAGGATATCTAT
Source organism: Nephila pilipes (assembly GCA_019974015.1). NCBI lineage: Eukaryota > Metazoa > Arthropoda > Arachnida > Araneae > Nephilidae > Nephila > Nephila pilipes. The sequence continues at coordinate 46,131 of BMAW01065459.1, read as the reverse complement.
TTTTCTTAATGTGATGGAAATCTTTAAAAAAGTTTGCTTTGTTTCACTAAAAAACTATTTGAATCACAAGTATTATTCAAATTATTATGCTCAGTATATGAATAAAAATGAAACAAATTTGTTCAATTTTTTTTCCTATGTGATTTTTCTTGCATTTCCCATTTAAAGACTGAAAAATTCTATTCTTTTGAAACAAATACTTTGATCTAGTTTTAAGATATGCTTATCTGATAGAAGAATCGATTCATATCCTAACAATTTTGTGGAAAAAAACTGATTACTTTTGGAATGAAACATTCTATTGCGTAAATAAATCAGTCTAGAGATAACATCCTATGAATTAATGAGGCATTGTTCATATGTGAATTCAAATTATTCCTCTAAGTGAAAGTCCACATTTTGAAAGTTTTGTGCAATGACGAATTATGATTTTTGTTTGTTAATCTCAATAAAGAGAAAGACTAGCCTTAATCATACAACCTTGAATGTTGATTGTATATGAGAGAAATGGGATGTGTGTGTGTGTAAAAAAGGCAATTAAAAAAAATCTGAAATGAGAATATCTAATGTAACAAAAGATTTTGAAATTTGGAAATCAAAAGAAAAAAAAAAATCTTTTGATTTTCGAAATGCAATCAAGACTGTATACAATTATAATGAATTCATGCAGGACGTAAGTCACATATTTCATCATTATCATTTCAAAAAATAATGTGTAATAGTTTTTACATTTGTAAAAGAAATTTAGGTATTTTTAAAAGTGTCTCTCGCGTGCTTACCTACCTTCAACTAGGACACAAAATACTAAAATCTTTAATCTTTGATTAATCTTTCAAGAAATTCATGGTAGCGCAGTGGTCATGGTCGCTCACTGGCGGACGGCGTTGTTTTTGTAGATTTGTAGGTCCGAATCCTGATGCGTGGACGCGGTAGGTCATGGTCGTGGACTTGTGGCCAGCGGTTTTCGTCTAGTCGCGGGTTTGAGCATTGATGCCACTAAAAATCCATCGCATTGCCTAGGCTGATGCACATTTAATCTGTAGGGTCCCAATGTCCTCCCGATGGCGTGATGAGGAAGTTAGGAGAGAGGATGCCAGCTTAGGTATCGTCCTTGTCACTTGACCGAGGCTCAAAATTACGAGTTCCGTCGCCAATAGCCCTTATTTTGCTTCTAGTGCAATGTTAATAAAACCAAACCAATCGAATCCTCATGCCATCAAAGATCTGCTGTGCAAGCCGAAGGACGTAAAATGTGCTCAGGCTCAAAGTCACGGTGTGGTGTGGAAGTTTGGGGAGGGTAATGCCAGCTCAGGTGTCGTCCTCGACATTTTACCATGGTTCAAAATTATGAGGTTCGTCGTCAATAGCTTTCGTGTTGCTGCTTAGTGTGACGTTCAGAAAATAATCGATCAATCTTTCTCCATGAAATTCGGAATGAACAGTTTTCACATGTAAAATATTTTTGAAGAATATTAATTTCTTTATTGAGTTATTTAAATTTTTAATCATTTTTTTTCGTACATACTTAAATTGCTGCTTGCGATTTAAAATTTTAAGTAATGTTTTCATAAAATTTCTACTCAATTTTGAAACATTAAGGGAAGAATTGTAACCTTCGGTTTTTGAAGTTTATGGTGGTTGGGGGTGAAGAGGGGGTATGGTGAACTTTGCTGCGCCATTCCCCCCCCCCTTTAAAATCCTCCAATTTGCATTTCAGATGTAAAAGTTTCCAAAAAGTTATTAAATAGTTAAAAATCCACGTGTAAATTTCTTTGATACAGTAAAAATATTATATCACACACTGAAGTGTTTAAATTGGGATTGCAATGTGCAAACATTTAGATCGTTGTAACATTGAATAAGAAACGTGTAATTGGGCAGTAGTCAAGGCTTATAATTGTACTCGAGTGATTCATGTTAAAAGTTTTATGACATGATTACTACTGCATGATGGGAATTAACAGACTTTGACCGTGGAATATTAATCGGAGCTAGATAAATGAGGCATCCTATTTCGGAAGTTGTTAAAGAATTCAGCATTCATCGGCCCACAGTCTCGAGAGTGTGCCGAGGAGATATAATTTCAGGCATTATCTCCAACCCATGAAGTGGCCGACCACGAGCGAGACCAACGACGTCTGCGTAAGGTGGTCAGTGTTACCAAACACAGCACTGTTTCAAATAGCAGCAATAATCAATGTAGTGTATATGGCACTGTCCGTGTGAACAGTGCAATGAAATTAGGAATTGATGGGACATTGCAGAAGACCGATTCGCGTGCCTTTATTAACAATGCGTTATGGGCTGTAGCACCTGTGCTGGGATCGTAAACATATCTGTAAGTCCGTAGATGACTAGAAAAACATTGCTTGGTCAGATGAGTCGCAATTCCAGTTGGCAAGGTTCTAAGAGCGACTCAACTTTCTCGAGGCTATTGATTCACAAGGCATTGTGCAAGATGTTGGTGATTCCATAATGTTGTTGGCTGTTTTTACATGGCATGAACAGGGTTCTCTGGTCAAACTGAACCAATCACTGACGGGAAATGATTATGTTCTGAAATTTGGAGACAATTTGCAGCCATTCATGAGCTTTATGAACCCAAACAACGTTGGAACTTTACAGGATGACAAATGCCCTGTAAAGTTCCAACGTTGGATCAAAATCATTCGAGGTTTGAGGAACATTTGTGTGAATGATTTGGCCGTCTAGATCACCAGATATGAAACCCATTGAACATATATGGGAGCACAATGAAAAGGTCAGATCATGTTCAAAATACTGCACCGACAACACTTTCGCATTATGGACGGTTGTAAATGCAGCATGGCTGAATATTTCTTCAGAGAACTGCCAACGTCATGTCGAGTCAATGCCACGTCGAGTTCCTGCATTTCTTCGCGCAAAAGGAGGTTCGCACGATATGAGAAGTATCTCATGACAGTATTGGCTTGGAATTGTTTTTTATTTATTTTGGCAATTGCATTGTAAGAAATATTTGAAATAACGCACATTCTGATTTCATACATTTTTCATCTAAATAATTCATTTTGAAAAAATATAGTAACCAAAATGAGAAGTCGTTGAAAAGTCTTTTCCCTCAAAAATTGCACTAGATAAATGAAATGGTCGGAATTGAATTATTTTTATTATCAAGCGATAAATGTAGTATTTTTGTTAGTTAAATTTTGTTTGTTTCTTAGAAAAAATAAAGTCAAATAATAATTCTAGAAAAAAAAAAGAAAAAAAAACTTGCGATTCTCTCCTTGTTTCTTTGAGTCATGGTATATACTCGTATATATTTTTCTTTTATACACACCACAGAAAATGATACGATACAAACTTTACAAGACGTTTTTTAATGCGCATTTAAATTCCAGGTTTCATTGTTTATTGTTGATAGAATGTGCTTTAGTTTCAAAAATAATTTCATTTCATGCAGCGCATTAATAAATTAAAGTTTATGTAATAAAACGAAAGTAACAAAAATGAGAGAAAGTTTATCTCGCTATGCATAATATATATATTAACTCTAAATTTCAGTATTATATAAATCTTTTTATTATGTATTGTAGTATTGTTCACTATTGTACATTCACCCGATCAATGTGTGTGTGTATATACATTGATTAAAAATTTATAGTTATTTTTTTTAAAATAGTTAATAGTTATAATTTTAATTATATAGAAAAATTTCTCAGGTTTTTTTTATTGATTTCTTTAAATAAATAGTTTTTAGACATTAATGGATCTATAATTGATAACATTTTTAGACATTAATGCCTGGATCTATAATTTATATGTTGAATTTGTTCATAAGTGATATTTTTGTGAATATATATGACACCTCACTGAATGCCTCAGAGTTCATTTTGGCAATAAATATAATCCAGTATAGCTGGCATTTATAATTCTATTGAAGCTCGTTTCATTTTAATAAGCAATCAAGACAAAAAATGAAAGCTAACACATGTTAACACGATAAGAGGCAGGGAGAAAAAGAATGAAGCGTAGGAGAGCAAACAATGGTTGCGTCAGTTTTTATATCTGTAATCCAGCTAAAGGAACAACTATGAAAGGCTCGTAATGCTGGCCCAGACGTCCGACTTTACAAAGCGAAAGTGTCTGTTGTAGTTAAAATTCGCTTGGTTTTTGGTTGATAAATTTATTTGGGTGTTAAAATACAGTTTATGGAAAAAAGTGAAAGAAAGTTAAAATGAGCAAAAGAAAGTAATTATGCAGATCATCACACATTTAAGAACTCGTATATTGTGCATTTCTAATTAAAAGTTGTATTGGATGTAAAATCATGCTACTGTTATCTACAACAGCTTGTAATGTTGCGTCAAAACCAATCATAATTCTTTTGTTTTTGTTTACATTTTTAAAATTTAAATTTATTTCTATTCTATGTTATTCATACATGAAGCTTATTTATGTTTTAAAACTCATCGATGTTATCATATCGGCAGCTTGTTTTCTTGTATTCAATGTTTGATATCAGAATTTTTCTTCTTTAAAATATTTTGAAAGTGAATAAATATTTTTTACGACCTTTGAATATTTTCAGTTTAATTCTTCTGATACACTTCAGTTTATCCATCATTATCTTCAGTGACAGCTAGATTCCTTCCACGCTATTATCTGTTTTAGGAGATTATGTTTTTAAGATAACACCATGTCACTTTTCCCACATATCTGTCATTCTACTTTACTCAATATTTTGTCAGCCAGATTATAGTGACATTTGATTATATCATCCTGACTATCGAGTTCCTAGCGGTTGAGACAGGTACGTTTAGGAAAAGAACTCGACAAAAGATTGGCTTTTTATTTAGGGAAATTAGGTTAAATTCCACTGCTCCTGTTTTATTTCATTATATTTGATTCATAGAATCGATTTCGAATTATAGAAATACACCAAGCGGTTTGTCGATTGCGCATATCTTTTAGCTCAATAGTTTTTTCAATTGATTAATTGTTTATTAACGTCATACATAGAAGCAATATGAGAGCTAATGGCGATGGACCTCGTAGTTTTGAACAATGGTCAAGTGACGAGAACGATATCTGAGCCAGCATCCCCACTCTCCAAACTTCCACACTACACCTCTTAACAGTTTTTCGTACTAGAGTGGTTCGAAAGGTACATGTATTAGGAAAGAAATGGAATTGACGTAACTCGCTGTGTGTCCATGGATCGTCTATTCTATTTCTAAAAAGTTCACGAGTGTGACGTCCTTCGCACCCCCAAGAAATCGCCTCCATAACTTTTCCGATCATATTCTTTGCAGCAAATTCATCGGAAGCAAACCGTTGTTTTGAAAGTTGTTTGATTTCCGGTGTATAATGAGAAAGATCCCATCGAAGGCGACAACTCCACGCAAAATGGCGACGACAATTCGACGTGGCAGCAATCAAAACTAATCTGTGAATCAAAATAATTTGTTTTGACGCCTTTCAAAAGAAGGTAGCACATAATGCCTTAGAAACGCCATCTGTCGTTAATACAGGTACTTTTTGAGCCACTTTCATACAGTATGTTTTGGTACTTTATGTTTCTGCGTTATGTTCAGGACATTCTTGTCAATGTAGATTCTATTCTTCATGGTGCAGTGAGTGCAGCTGTGTGTGCACATTATATTCTAGTTAGCTAGTTAAAACAAATGCATGCAAATTTATTCTGTTATTGAAATAATTTCCTTACTTTGAATATTAGAAACACGCATATATCCTTCCTCATAAACTTTAAACAGGATTTAAAAAAACATTACAGTTTTCTCTAAAAAGAATAAATACATTTCTGTATCCTTTAGGAATAATATTACTTTCTTTCAATGACCTTCAATCATCGAGTATTTTCAGTCGGTAACAATGGGATTTTCAAAAATCTCGACAAGTATGATTACATTTGAAAAACGACAACAATATGGTTTACCTCTAGATATTTGACATTACTAAGAAGTTTATCTTTTTATTTACTATCAAGTTTCCTTATATTTAGTTTCATTAATTCTGCTGGGCGTTTATGTAGGGTTTTTCAACTTTCAAAAGAAACGCTGGGACGTTTCTAAAGTAGGCTGAAACAATGAATAATACTTATTGTTGTTGCTCACTCAGGAATGGAATGGTCAAGATTTTAGCCGATTCACAGGCAGAACACACCGCAAGACAATAGATAACTTTGTATAAATCCAAGCGATGAATTTTGAGGAATTAGAAATCCCTAAGTATAGGAAATTACCTGGCATTGAAAAGGATAGAAAATTGCAAGACTGGCTAACATATATTATTTCGAAAAATGGTATCTATCTCCTTGTAATTTCTTTGTTTTTGTGTGAGGGAAAATGCCTTGATTCTTTTGTGGAGTAAATTTACTCTAGATTTAATGGTTATCTATCGTTGAAAAAAAAAATTTTTTTTTTCATAATTGTTGATAATGTGGTAATTTTTTGGCCTTCTCCGCTGTGTGAATAATTTTATTCATCAACACCAAAAACGTAGATAAATACGCGCTAACAGTATCTTTTACAGTGATTTACTCTCTCTCAATTCCAATTTCAATGGACTGTATTAAGGATATAGAACCGTTGCTGCAAGGTCATTTTCAACTTCTGGCTATCAAGTGAAATCTTCTTAGCAAATTTTAATTTAGCTGTAAAAAGGGATATCATTATTTTCCTAAATATATATTTAATCACTTTCATAAGTCGAAAAAATGACTTAATATTATTATCAGCAAATTTATTAAATTGGAAGTAGCAGTGTGTGTTTTGATGATGCTCATTCAAGATTATTTTGTTCCCCTTTTATGTTGATTGTAACTCTCTACTTCATTAAATATTTCGTTCAAATGGTATCTCTACGCTCAAAATCTGAGTAAAATTCAAAATAATAAAAAAAATAAAATGAAATAAATAAATGTGAATGAATAAATAATCTTATATGGTCTTTAAGCTTAACCCCCCCCCCCCTAACCTCTTGTTTGTCTGTACTTGCTCGAAAAAGGGAGAAATGAAAAATTCTGACTTCTAAGATTCGATTTGATAAATATTGCTCTAGAAATATATGGAAAGATTTGACAGACGATTCATATATCAATTTGAAAATTTTTTTTTTAGAATAAAGTTTCATTCAAGATATGGGAATGATACTATAAGAATGTTTTCAAGTACCATTTTTAAATATGGCAGCTGCAGCACTACTGTCACCATTCCACGCAGGTGTATTGAGTACCTATAACTATATGTTGCTTATTCAGAAATGCCAACACGGAAGTATTCGTCCACGTTTGCTTGTGCGCATTAAAAACACCTCACACAATTTAAAATTTCGCCGATTGTGAAAAACGTGTTCAGCAGATTAATGAAGTACACGGGGAAAACACTAAGAGCGATGGAATGGTAAGAAATGGGTGAAAGTAGAAAAAGATGGGAATGCAGGCATTCACCCCCTCCCACCACCAAAAAAATGAAGCTCAACCAAACGATTTCAGCACGCAAAATCCTGTACACTGTGTTTTGGGATAAGAAGGGGTTGTCGCAAATGAAGTTTTTTGCCTTAGGGTGATACAATAAATTCCGAAACATATTGGGACAATGCGTCTTAAAACCAATATGTTTCGGAATTTATTGTTAATTAAACTGCGCCGTTTAATTCAAAATAAAAGACATGACATGATCAGTAAAGGGGTCATATTGCTGACTTGTCGAACTCGAGATTCCCTCGACTCATAAGGTTGGAAATAACATGATTCTCCTTAGTATAGCCCTGATCTGGCGCTTAGTGACAACTACATGTTCCTTTACTTGGAAAACAATGTAGGCGGTCAGAAGGCCAATGTAGGTCAATTGGTCAATGTAGGTGGCCACATGATATAATGATGATGTCAAAATGGTCATGTTGCAGTGGTTAGCCCATCAGGTGGCAGATTTCTGTGAGTATACAGAAGCTGGTTGTACGATATGATGTGTAACTTAATAGTGGTGGTAATGGCGTTGAATAATATATTAAGTTGTAGGCTTTCTTATAAAAAAGGAAATAGAAAAAACTGCATTTTTTTTTAAAAATATCAAAACAGTACTTTAAAAAATTGCTTAAACAACTAATCTTCATGGACCAACGAATGAAATACTTTATTTCATTTCTCTCTTCAAAATTTGGAAATGATGTAATATTAAAATAATCTCACGTGTTATTTCCTCGTTGAAAGTAAATATTATCATGCATATTATCATTCAAAAAATATTCCATCAGTAGTTGGAAGAAGCCTGTTTCACGTTCTCTATCACACAAATTAAGTACATTCTTTCTCTTTTTTAAATCTTATCGATAGTTTGATCTTTTTAATCGGATTTCCTTCTCTTGTAACTCATATTTTTTTTTTTAAATTAATAAATTTTTTTTTTGTTTTTTTTTTTTTAATTTTTTTTTTTTTTTTTTTTCTCAAAAGATATTTTCTCGGTTTTCCTCAAATGTGTGCGCTTAATTCTTTGAAGAAAATCTCTCAGAAAATTAATCCGTTTAAAAATTCCGATAGCTATGCACATGCTTATCTTTTCAAACAATATTTTTATTTTTTTTATTTTTAAGAATATCGTAAATAGCAACGTTATACTTATTTTATGGAAATACTCTTTTTGAAATGTACTTTTTCTTCCTTTATAAAAAGGTAATATCTTTGTAATTAACGCGAAGAAAAGAATTTTTTTTCTCCATATTATAAAGACAGTTGCTCTTTTTTCACTATTTACTTTAATCTTAGATTTACTACGCAAACTTTTGAAAAAAGTAGCTCTATTATAGATAAAATTATTTATAATTGCAACTTCTGTTACATTGAAATGTAAATGTTGCTTACCTTTGATTTATTGCATTTGTGGGAAGTGGTCTTACTATATTATTTTTTAATTTTTTCAGTTTACTACAAATAGTTACCAGAATATGCTTAGGAAATACATTTACTATTGGTTGCAACACAAAAAATGATCGCAGAACTAAAAGCATATTAACACATTTCCTGTTATTAGAGCGGTACGAATAATTGGATGAAAATCCTTTGAAATTTTAACTATGTTAATCAATTAATTGGATAACACGCCTTTTTATATTAAGTTTTTTTTAGAGTGTTATGTTTCAGTTCGTAAAATCACTATCAAAAAGTTTTTGATTATTTATTCAAGGTTTGTGAAGACAGTTTAAAAATTATTGCGTTGAGGTAACAAAGACGCCTTAAACATTGAAAAATAAGTTTATTTTATGCATCTTTAAATAATCCTCACTTTTTATATTAAAAGAAATGTAAGTGATATTTCTTAAAAATGAAATATCTATACATTTGTATATCTATTTACTCAAATAAAATCACACTTATGTACAAAAATAATCATGTATGAGCAATTAATAATCCACGGTTGCAATTACCTTTGTAAGTCATATTCTTTCTTTTATACATCTTACATAAAATCTAATACATTTATAACATCAAAATTTTGCAGAGTACTTAAAAACATAAAATCCTATACAATTGTCATAATTTTAAGAAATAATTTAATACATTTTTAAAAATTTAAAATTGATAATTCAAATTTCTCTCAATTTTTATACAAAGATTAATCAATAAATAAAATTTGTGAGTTCTTATAATAAAAATATTAAGTTCACTGCGTAGGAAATAACTTCTTTGTATAATGTTGAAAATATCAGCGCTATGGATAATGTAAATTTTTAGGAAAGTGCACCAAAATCCTAAAAAAAAAATCAATTTTTGAGAAAAATGCGAATAAAGATACTTTCTCTGTATAACGAACGTGCGTTTACAATTTTAACATTCAATTTTCGAATGTTTTAGTTATCCAATTCTCATAAATAATACATCGATGGAATCAGCAAAGAGTCTTCCATTTTTTAACAGCAAAGAAAGCAAAATTTGAAGGATTTTAGCATCACAGTTACCTTAAGGTTGACTTCTTCGCCTTAAACTAACTAACTAACTAAATAAAAAGACTCAAACTCCTTCGATTATGTTATCTTTTGAAGAAATGCTACAATAATATCATATTCTAATTTCCCTTAAATACTAAAGCAAAATTTTTCAATAAAATACTTAGTTTTGTTTAATAAAATAAATTTTGTTCTACGTGAAGTATGTTTCATGTTTTGTCTTTTAAACTTACTTTAATATATATATATATATATATGCACAAATACATATTTTATGATCTTATGGGGCTCCAAAATTAGGAAAACACTCAATAAAGTTTTTGTTAGTGTATATTTTTAATGTCACAAGGGAAATTTTATACAAATGCAAGTAAAAGTTAAGACTTTCCGCAAAAAAACATGGTAACTCAAAAAAGAAAAACATATTGACATTTTGTCAACTGAATTATACAAATTATAACCTTATCTAGAGAATAGACTATTATTTTGATAAAATAGCTCTTACGTAGGAAGCTATGGTAATTCGAGTTCTGTGTATGTGTGGACACCGAAATTATCTTTAAAAGTCATTGTAATTTTCCCTTTATTGCAAAATAAAAAAAATTCTACGCAATATAAAATCTCAAGAATAGTTTATTATCTGCATAAATATTTGAAATAAATAAACATAAAATTCCCGGCTCATTGATGCATAACGTTTTGAGATATTGTCTTTCGCAGTAATGAAAAATGTCGTTTTTAGAGCCTTTCCGATCAGAAAAATGCATGATCAAGTTATATTAAAGAGCTATAATTCAATTTCTAAATAAGATAGAAACAAATTTCAAACAAATTTTTGAAGATAAAAGATTAACTTTTAATATAAGACTAAAAATAAAATAAAAAAAAAAAAATTCGATATTTTAAACACACAGAAAAATTGTGTTTCGAAGGTGTACTGTTATCTTCAAAAAGTGAAATATTACACTATATTTCTTAAATATTTTTAAATTTTAAGGGCTCAAAGGGTACATTTCTTAAGACCCTATGAACTTGTAATCATTATCGAGGAATTTTTTTTTCTGGAAAAAAAATGTGTTCAGAACACAAGCTCTGCAGTTTCCGTGACGTTAGGCGAAGCAATCTTAAAAATTCCCTTGTTTGAAGAGCAAAAAACCTGTGCATTATTTTCATCGTAATAAATGTGCTGCGTGAAAATGATAAACAGATTATGTGCTGGTTTTTATCACAGAAATTTAGATTGTTTCAGAGTTGATTGACGTTAACGTTTCATTGCTCTTAAGCCAGATGGTTGGAAATTTTGCAGCTGTTTTCAAAGAGCCAGATGTCGATGTGCTGAATGGAAATGTCTTTTATTTTAACGAATTTAATTTGAGATCGAGAATCCTTCAAGTTTTTGGTTCTTCAATTTTCGAAAGATACGTTTTTTCTCCATCAAATTTCAGTTTATTTACATCAGTTGAAATATTGACAATATGAATGAAAATAATTGTAGAATAATGTACCTTCATTTTGTATAATGCGTATGTCATTCAATATATGTTTTATTGCCGAATAATTAATTTTAAAACAATTATACAAGTTTCTAACTTTTGTAAATCTGAATACAATTACTTTTTCAACTGTATACTTCTTTTCTAACTCAGGTATTTAGTCATTTTGCAAATTTTGTCATGTTATTTAATTTTGAATCTCTAATTTAAAAAATATTTTGCTTCCAAAAAGGGTCGGATTATAAGGTTCTAAGCTATTGAAAGTCGTGTGACCTGTCACATTTCGAATTCCAGCCCTTTTCCAGTGAATAATTGTTGCTGATTTTGTGTAGAATGAATGATATATCATAATTCACGAATTAAATGCGTGTCCAAAGTCATTCATGCACAACAAAAACTGATTTTGAACAAGGTAATTATTGAACTAAAATACAATTAGGAATAAGCATGTTTGTTATGAAATACAACTAAGAAGTATATTAATAATTGAAATACAGCTTTGACTCCCCGAATCCGCTACCAGCATGTATTTGATCCGTTGTAAATTAATACGTTCAGTCGCTAAATAGCAGTTCTAAGTAATAAAAAAAAAAAGAATCCTATTCTTAATAAACTTTCATCCCTAATAAAATAATCTAAAATCAAGATATTTATCACGTCTGTGAAGCAGACAACGCGTCAACTACAAAAGATTGATATAATACATTGCATAATAACTTTATCTTACGACTGAATAATCGGATATGAGTGGTACTAAACTTGCGAGTTAGATTCGAATTATTCTCACTCGATTCAATTAATTCTCACTTATCGTCGAGTCAAATTCCAGAAATCTTCTATCTTACTGCTCTCTTCGCTGCTTATAAATGCTATCCCATCATTCTTATTCACTTCACTTCAATGTTTCCATTGGCGTTGATGGGAGTTTGGAGAGGGAGGTGGCAGCTCAGGTATACGTCCTCGTCACTTGAACGAAGTTCAAAATTACGAGGTCCGTCGCCAATAGCCATCGTGTTGCTTCTCAGTGCGACGTTAATAAATAATCTCAATCAATGTTTCTATTCTAATTTACGGAAGTCACGGTTTGCTCTGAAGAAGAGGCTCTCAAATAAAAAAAAAATTAATAATATGCAAGTCCCAAGAGGTTAATTGAAGAGAAATTCGCGGGAGAAACCCGTTATACAGTTAAGTAATTTATTAATAAGGAAATGCAATTAAGAAGTATTAATCATGAAATGATTAATAAGCCCTAATCTAAAACAATTTTTCGTCATAATTCAATTAGTAATGCAAACACATTAGTAAGCATTTGTAATGAGAGGTAACAAAATTCTTAACTTCCTTCTTCAAAGTATTAAAATTTAATCTTTGATTTCCTCCAAAAAACAACAGTTTTAGTCCCTCCGTATATATCGGGCCCTAGTTTAAAATGAAATTCAGCATGCTTACTTGCTTAAAAATATCTCCTTTTTATAAAAATTGAAGGTTATATATATGTAGAAAGTGGAGTTGAGGGAGATTGTTCATCCCGAATCTACGATGGTTTGCTCTTACGCAATGGGCTGGTTGTCTAGGGGGGTAATTTCGGATTCCATGTAATGTTGTTGATGATATTCAAGGATGAAGCTTGCAGTAGCTTTACTTGTTTATTAGGAGAGATGATGAAGAATGAAAAGTATTTACACTATATGAAAAGTAAGTTGACCAGTTCGTCAGATAAAGATAGATGGCTGTCTCATTTAACCCATATTATCGATGGACGTTGGAACGCGCTCGGGCATTGAAGTTTACTTCCGACGCGAGTAGCGAAGGAAAACAGAAGCGGAGAAAGTGGCGGCAAAAGAGAGCGCGAAAACGAGCGTCACTCAGTTTTATTCTCGGATAGGTGGCGCTGCATGAGCTTATCACATGACTCTTGAATCGTGGCGACATCTATTGAGTATCGGAAGAACTGGTTTTACAGTAGATTGAAAAAATAATAATGAACTGCTTAATATTTAGCTGGAAAAATCCTACATATATATGTATAGTCCCTTCTTATTTTTTTATAAGATTTGTTTTTTCTGTTTAAAAGATTGTTTTTATGCATTATTAAGAAAAAAAAGTCATGGACATACTTTCTTATAATATGCTCTTTCACATTTTGAAAAGTAATAATAAAATTTTTAACAAAATATATACGAAATTCTGCAGTATTGCGGGAGACATTTATTATTTTTACCATAAAATAATCTCAGTATATAACTTTATAACGAGATGTGCTATAAAAGAGCACACACATCAGAAATTGTACAATTTTTAATAAGAGAGTTCCCGTTCTCTAATCCTAGAACAGGCAACAGGAATATGTTTCATATTACAGAAGAAATATGAAACATACAAAAATCGGAATTCTTTTACCGTTTCGAATTCTCCTCTTAAAGTACAAATAACGGTAATAATTTCTGGTAATTGTTATTTTCATTATACAGATCTACATTGCTTTTTCATAACATTTAAAAATGACGAGCCGTGATTTTCTATCCAATCATTTTTCTTTAAAAATTAATCCTGTCGTAGTAGGCGATTGGTCATGGGTGCGAGCTCAAGCCCGGAGTTGATTCATTTGACTCGTGAGTTCCAGTCATGAGGTCACTAAAGAATAATTGTGTAGCGGTATTGACACTCGTTAAGTCTGTCGAGGTTCAATATCTTCTCGTTAGAATGGTGGGGTAGTTAGGAGAGTGGTGTGCCAGTTCATGTGTCGTCCTCGTCTCTTGACTTAGGTTCAATTACTTCAGAGAGCAACGTTAATAGATAATTAATCAATTAAAAACGTCACAGCTAGTAAAATTGATAATTTTCTGTTCTTATACATTTAACAAGTTCAGCGATAGTTTACAGCTGTTCCTTTTTAAATGATTATTTTGTGATAGATTATCTAAACAAATTAATTCTCGTGTTGTCAAAATAAAAGATATGATAATTTCTTGATGCGAAACAACTTTTGACAATGATATCGATAATTTTTTACATTGATAGCACTGATTTTAAAATGCATCGAAAGATCTCCAATACAATATATAGATTCAGATTTTCGAAAACAAGAGACTAAAATGTATGCAAAGGACTGTGAATGAATATTTCAGTGTTTCAACGCACCTTGGACAATGTCACTAGTAAATGAAACAAAAAATGTAACATAAGTTCGTCTGTTATTTCTTTGCAGTCATTCGCCTGTTCGAAACAGGAATAATTTCATTGTATTCAAAGGAATATCGATTGTGAAAGAATTACTATAAAATAAGAATAATGTACGCGCGTGATCATGAACACGGTAATCAAACAGAGTATATGTATGAACGCAAGAGCGAGCAGACCGAAAAGGCTTCATGTCACGCGAGTTAAAAACTGCTCATATCCTTTTTTAAACAGGATTTCGATGTTATTTAGTGTATGACAATTTTTTCTCCAAAACAAGTGCTGAGCAAATAGCAGTGAAAATTATTTTTTTTGAGCCTGATGTGTCATCATGATCGGAACTGGGTTTTGATGACTTGCAATCGTTTAAATGGTGCATCTGAGGACATTTCTAACATGTATTTAGTTCAGAAAAAATTACCTTGTTAAAAAAATAAGCCTTTTTATTTAATCACTTTTTTCCCATTTCTTATATTAGGTCAATTTTTAAAATAAAAAGACATTTTCCGATTATTTTTAGGTTTCTTATAAATAAAGAATTAAAATTATTTTAAAAATTAATTTCAATTCTTAAATGTATAAATTTTTTTTGTTCACTGGGTAGTTGAGTCATGTATATTAACTTTCATTTTTTGCTGATCACTTTACATTGAGAATTTTTTTCATAATTATCTGTTGTAATAATGAAGAGAGCCGGTAATTGAATATTAGAGATGTATTTAAAAAAAAACGCACCATAATTTTTAGGGCGTAAGCAAATAAAGCTAGGTCGGCGTGGTTTGGTACCCCCTTTGAATTAAAGAGAGAAAGAAGAATAAAGAAAAGATAGGAAAAAATTATCCTTTAAAATATCAATCGAGAGGCATTTTCGTCCAGAGTCCTTCTTTTTAGAATATATTTTTCAAAGAAAACTACACCGGAAATGTTGAAAAAATCATCTAAGTCATATTGATTTTGAAACGTTTGAAATGAATGCCAATTCTGAAAACTGCTTGCAAGTATGCGAAATGTATTTTTATTTATATTTAGGCTGATTCTATTATTTTTCGAAGGGGTTATTTTACGTTATGATGTTACATTCTTTAAGGGAAAACTTTTTTACAAAGCTGAAATTCCAACTATTAATTGAAATAAAAAGTTTAAACTACAGTTATGGAAAAAAAAAAAAAAAAAACTTCTGAGTAATTTTTGTTGTGAGGAGAAATATTGAAAAACAAAAAACAAATCATTTGAACAATATTTCACTTACACAATAAAATTTTCTACAACTTGAATTTTACATAAATAAACAAATAAAATAATAAGAAGAACACTCCAAGAATTTTAAAATTTTGTGAATATTTCGTTATTTTTTATACACACGCAGCATATTTCATTTTATTCCTTACACTACTTGAAAATTAGATTAGCTCTTATTTGAAATTAACTAAAAGAAGGCAGAAAAATCTAGCTAAAATGTCAGGGAAAAATCAAGAAGAGTAAAGATTTGATGATGAAGAATGAAAGATTTATCTTCTCTACAGATAAATTAGGAAGTTTTGGTGATATTCGCGCCTTTTTTTGAATCTGTCTTAAATGTATCGTAGACACAGTAGTAATTTGGCCAACTGTTAATGACAAAATTTCAAAAATTAATTAATAAATTAAATAAATAAAATAAAAATATATAAATTTAAAAAACCCGTTGGATAGATTTCGATTTGAAGACAAATTAATCATCATCAAAAACCAAGATATTATCAACAAGAACATAATGACAATGTCGATGCATTCAGAAGCCGATAGTAATGACATTACTTATGTAAAGACGTTTTAAATTCAATATGCAAATGATTAAAGCTAGGTGTCCTGCGAATGAACAGTCGGTTCTCCAGTGCATCGTAACTGAGCATCTAACAGAGAAGGAGAATTTTTTCGATCTGATGGTCAAAATGTCTGTTGTATGTTAACTGTGGATATTTTTCCTTGACTGTTGCAATATTTTGGTGAACGGGTTTGTACTTATTAGGAATATATGTCAAAAAACCGATAATACGATAATTCTAACGAAATGTTTTTAACTTTGACATTACAAGTGTACGAGTAGTCAGAGTTTAAATTACGTTATGTCATTGGATTGAAGATCGAAGAATCACTCAACAAGGTTTGAAGCAGCTATTAGAAAATACAGGGAAGAATGAGTAAACAATGGGAGATACCAGCATCAGAACGGCAAGAATCGACGTAGGAACTCAAAAGAACCCGGGAACCAGGGCAATTGTCAAATAAACCGTCGCTGCATCAGATTAGCTATTGTCAAACACAGTGGGCGAATCATTCACCAATATCGGAATGATTCATTCATAAGTTACCAAGCAGGCCGTTGACAGATGTCGGAGAGAGCGGAACTTACGTTCCCACCGACCTTTAACACTCTTTACCCCTTACACTGTCAAGTCCGATTACAACGCTGCTCGATCAACTTAGAACTGCACTGACTAGGTATGAATAATCTTCAGCAATGAGTTTCGTTACCAACTACGCCTTGACGATTAAGGCAGACGTGTCTGGAGATTTTCATGGAGCGTAGATATCCTACTCTTCCTATTGCACATCACACAGGCCTATAATAAGGAGCCATTTCCTTTGATAACCGGATCTTTTTGTTAGCCAATCGTAGCACACTTTCAGCTCTGCTGTGCGTGGAAGAAATTTTACAACCTGTTGTGCCATACCAAATTTACTTTTCAGCATTATAAAGCTCGACTGTTCACGTTACGCCTGCGATGAACAGTCTTCAAAGTCTTCGAAAACCTCCTTAGCCAGCTATGTCACCTGATACCTTTCCCTCAGAGCCCTTTTGAGACCTGATGGAAAGATGTCAATAATCATTTCAATATGTTGCTGATTCGACGAGGCAATTTGAGATGATTTAGTTAGACACCATTCGGGAATTTTATTAGTCTGTGCCTCGCTAGGTAACAGCTAGTAAGAGATGGACCAACGCCTTATTGACTTCTAACATTGTGGTGATCGAATTTTGGAGCAAACCATCCATCTGTTCTGAAATTATAATCTTTCTTTTTCTATGCATGTTCATCCCATCAACGCGTTTTATTCTCTGTTGAACAACGCGATAACTTAACGCGAAAGGATTAAAACTGGTATTGTTTCATGTTAAAGAATAGGACTCAGCCTCAGAATAGTTTTTTCAGGAAGAAACTCTATCAATATTAATATACGTTTTATAATATATTAAGATGCGCATTTTTATAATATTGGTTCCTTAAAATTCCGAAACAGTTAATAAATATACGATTTTTTCACTTCTGCTTATATCTTTAAAAGTGTGTTAGATAAAAGTTAGCGTTGAAATATGAAACCCGTTATACATTAGAAATGATAGTTGAGTAAATTGAATGAAACTGTGCTGCCACCAGCACAGGATCATTGATGGCACACAAGAGGAACTCACGTGATCAATGACTATGAACGAGAAGAGTTGGAATAGAGATAGTGTAGGAGATAGCGAACGATATAGAATGTGACCGTGGCCTTTGGATACGAAGTAAAGTTGTGGGGTTCCTATTTAAAAGAATTTTAAATTCACCCCCTAATATGTGACCGCGAGGAGGTTAGTGTTATAATGTTTGTTTCCCTTTTGTGTGAGAATCACTTTGATAAAATGTATGTGTTTCACGGTCCTGACCCTTTGATCATCCCCAAACGACCCCTAGATACCAGACCAGTTGCACTAATATCATATATAGAGAGTGAAACTAAATTGATTCAAATAGAAATGAGTACCATATTAAAATGTGGTGCTTTTTTACGATATTGGAATACGAATACAGCATCAATAACACAGCATTTTTTTATCTTAAGAAAAGGTCGAGTTTGAGCCCTATTCCTTAAATTTGATGAAGAGAGCTTGAAGTACCAATATATAAATATTCAGTTATCGAAATTAATCATTCTTGCTATGTCACTCTCAACAAAGTGTAGGGTTTGAATAGAAACTCATAAATTTTAAACTATCTATTATTGATTTTTTAAACGTAATTTGTATTTGTATAAATTCTTTTCAGCCAATCGAAATCTAATCTGTTAAGTTTTTTTTAACTTGGTGATAAGAATTCGATTAATCCAACTTACAGAGCTACACAGGCTTGATTTTTCAAGCATGGCCTGCATCAAATTGTATTTCAAGTTCAATCAAATCCATGCCAAACACATCTTCTATTCAATAGCGTAGGCCAAAACACGACTCATTTTGACTTTCATTTAAATCCCTATGGGAAAAAAAAATTGAAAGAACTGAAATCCTACAAAATATGATGAACTACGTCAAATAAAAGTATAAAATAATTAAATGTGATAAGCAGCATTACTTTTGCTTCATAAATCGAAAGAAAAATGTATTTACATAGAAACCTTCGTTGTTTTTAGTTCTTTTTTATGCACTATATTGCATTCGAATGAATACAAGAGTTTAGATTTGAGAAGGAAAGTAGAAATTCCATTAAATGAAAACCACTTTGAAGAATTCAAAATTGTCGGAGGAAAGCAGCTTTAAAATTCTCAAACTAGAAATGGAAAGCAGGCTTACAGTTTTAAAATCTGTCTGTTCCTCCAAATCCGAAACTTCCCCAAGCTGAACTTCAGGTTTAACTGCACTTTTGTGGACAACCCTGGCTCGGGAAAGTTCACGAGACAGAGTGCAAATTATTGAAGAGACTGCCAGTAAAGGATACTAAATGTATCTGTTTATTTTCTTTCTTTTCTTTTCGTGCTGATTCTTCAGTTCCTGAGCTTTCGGGAGCTTATGTTCTTTGAGCAAGTCGGACTCCAAGGAACCCTATCAATAATCTTTTTCTTTCCCATAGGGTTTACTCTTTTCGGTAAACGCGAATGACGAGCCTTCGTGATACCGGATCGATCTTTCTCTACATTCGACCCTCTATATTGTCAACATTTTTTTAATGTTCTTTCCTCTTTTTTCAAGCATCTAGATCACAGTTACACCTTATTTGGCGCAGCAAGGTCATATCTGGCTCTTGCGCCATTAAACTCCACCATCATTCATTCTCCCAAGCTTACGAACTTCATGAATGAAATTCGTTTGAAGCAATTTGAAGAATTTGATATAAACATTCAAATTTGAAAGCGGATGCTTATTCATCCGTATTTCCCACGTTTGCATCTAATTATAGCTATACATGTTAGTTAACTATTTTTAAAACTACTAGTCATATTCTGTTATCTATAGATTCAACAAGTTAAGAAAGAATCACCTTTTTTTTAATAGAAAATGTAATTACATTATTATTTAAATTTATTTAAGTAATATGAAACAGATTGAGAGAGATATGCTACTCATTTAGTGTAATAAGACTTAAATTTCATTTTTCAACTTTTTACTTAATCAAAAAATATATAATTATTTTCCTCAGGACAAGAAATACTTCTCAGAACATTAAGAAAATAAGAACGCTAACTCAGATTTATCCAGAAGTCACTGACCATTACCATGTCTAGAATTAAAAAATTTTCTCCTCATATTTAATGAAAAACTGCGGAAAATTTTTTTTGAAATGAAATTGAACTATTTTCTTTAATATATATATATATATAAAGTATGTATGTATCTGTGCTGCTATCTGTCGGTTAAAATTAAAGTTTTTTTCTAAATAAAAATCTGAAACTAAATATGATTGAAATATACCGATTATACTTTCCAACAACATAAAAAGACCTAAGAAATAATTAACTCAAAAACATTTAAATTATTAATTATTTTTTAAATTAAGTTATTTTTGAAGTAAAGTTTCTTGAGAACGACCAATTTTTTTTAAAAAAAAAACTATACCAAAGCGTCATTTAATATTATATATCGTGTCTCAAAAATTAATTTCTAGAGAAAATGAATATTTAAAAATAAATGTAAGCTCTTTTAAAAACTAATTGTATTAAATTATATTAGTCATTGTAACCTTGTAATTGATTATGCATCTCGCACATTATAATTAATTTACTTAAAACTTATACGTTTAACCTTTTAACACTAAATTTTTAAGAAATTATGAAAATAAATTTATGATCATAGAATTACAGTAAAAGAATTACAAAAAAGAAAATAATATGTATTTTTTTGGATATTAACGAGCTAATAATTCTGAAGTGCTAAAAATAAAGATCGAAATGTAATTGTTTCGTACAGTTATAACCCGATATCATGATGAAACTTTTAGTCAGTTCAAACTTAGCGCATTACGGAATAATGTTAATGTAACTAGAAGAAAAATTATATGAAAGCAACGAAATTACTATTTAATTATTCATTTTGCTTTTCTACCAAAAAAAATAGGGAGATTCTAAATTTAGTTTATTAAACAAACTGATTTAATAAATCATTGAGTCACAGCATGTGTAAAGATTTCTTGACAATATTAATGTTTATTAATAATTTTATCGTTTCACTAATGATGATTTTTCGTGATTTAATTTTCTTTAAAGTTGAATAGGGAAAGTTCATTGCAGTTGTTAAATATAATTCATATTACTTAAGAACCCTAAATGATGGTAAGTTGTTTATATTAGACGATAGATGGCAGCATGACAAAATAACGGATATCTCGAACTAGATTTCATCCAGTAAACCTTTTCTAAAATGGACATTAAATTAATTGTTAATTGTGTTGCTAAAAAACCAAACGAAAAACAGCATGAATAAAGAATTCTCTCATTTCAAGGAGCATTTCTCTTTCTTATTTCATGTTACAATTCAAATAAAATAATTCGTAAAACCAGTAACATACCAAGAAATTAATTTTGGCGCTGCATATCGTCATTGTCATGAAAGAAGCAATTTCTTTACCTCTTGGTAAAAACTAAAGAATACTCAATATTAATCATATTTCTCCTATTTAAAGCCGTTCAAGGATTGATAAAATTTTTATCAAGTTATAAAAATTACAAAAATAAAGATTCCATGAGAACAAAAATTCCTACTTGCCAGAATCAGAGGAATCCAAAATCACTTAAAAATTGAAATAAATCATTCAATGATTGAAAAAATGAGTAAAAACTTTCCAGTATGAAGGAATGAAAATTTTGTTTTTACAAAGTTATATTTATTTTCCATTTTTGCGTTCTGCGAAATATTTAAAATTTCTCTGCTTGAAGATATATTTTTATTTATTTAAAACAGAGTAAATTTCATGCGCATTTCAGATGTGCGTTCTTTAAAGTAGTTTTTTAAAAAAAATATTTCATAGTTGAAAATGATCTTTGAGTAGTACACGTTGTAACAAGCAAAGTGCTAATTTTTTTAAAAACAGTTTATGCAAATTCGGGAAAATATCTGCGTTGCACTCTTGTAAAGTTTCTATAGCAGTTAATCTAGTCCGTTACGCCAGTAATTTCTTTTTTCATAGTTGATATTCAGCAGTCAAAATACTGATACTACAATTTGATAAATATGAAGAATATGTTTCTTTCATTATTTCTAATTTATTTTCAGCGGCAGAGAGATATGAGGTCATTCTTCATTCTGTAAGATTAAATGGCCGCTGTAGCCTAGTGGCCAACGGTTTTCTTTCAGTCCTTGGCCGCTAAAGACCATCCGTGTGGTTGGGGCTTATGCACGTTAAATCTGACGGGGTCTAAAGTCCTCCCATTGACGTGGTGAGGAAGTTAGGAGAGGGGGGTGCCAGCTCAAGTGTCGTCTTCGTCACTTGACCGTGGTTCAAAATTACGAGGTCCGTCGGCAATAGCCCTCGTGCTGCTTCTAGTGCGACGTTAATAAGAAACTAAACTAAACTAAATCTGTAAGATTAAATTATTTAATGAACTCTTTACTGCTTTGCCTTTTGCAAATCTTTCTTTAAAATGTAAACTTACTGCATCCAAAAGTTGATTAAGAATGAAATCCTAAAATAAGATTTGGAGGATTTTGCTGAAATATTAAAATTGTAAATCCCCCCTCATTTTTTTTTCTAGTCGTGAAAGAACAATTCTATAGTCCTCATATATTATTTGTTTTATAACCGATTATGGTTTGAATTATTTCAAGTTCTTTTACAATATCGTCGCACAGTTGAACTGCGGCAGTGAGGTCTTTTGCCTTAGAATGGAAAATCTTAGATAAAGACAACGTAACAGAAAATATTTCATAAAACGAAAATAAAGTGTGTTTCATGACAAAATGGAAACTTCTCAATGAATTTTAAAAAATGTAGACCCAATAAAGGAATTCTTATCATGTCAATTTCCAATTAATCTAAGAAAACGAATCAAAGGTTTGAGAAATTCCACCAGCACCATTATAGATTCATGTCCCTTTTATCCAAAGAGTAGGAGAAAGTTTTTTTCAGTGCTTCTCTCACAGTTACAATATACTATTCTGCAAAACACTATTTCTTTTATGGGTATTCATGAAGGAATAACATTTTTCAACGACTCCGATGCAATTACGAATATCTTAAATTTTGCATGCGTCTCAACTGGCCAAATTTGAAAATGTGCAATGCACATGTTGTGCAGATAAAGAATTTTTCTCTTATTTTATCTTGTACACCATTAAATGCTCCAGACATGGCAGTAACATTATCACTTTCTTGGCCTCTTATGTATCTTAAATCCAAACCTAATGATTCAAAGTTTTCGAAGTTACACTTGCTAGTTCTTCTTCACGTGTTGAAATAACTGACACAGACTGTAAAAAATTTCAACTGGCAAGGATTTGCCTTCATTTTCTATAAAGTTTATACATAAAAGGGCTTTCTCTATCAAAGAAATATATGTGATTTCAAACCCTATAATACAAAAACATTTGCTTGAGTTTACTAAATCAATCAATTATTTAAAAAAAAATAATCATTTCATTGCAAATCGTGTCTAATTTCCCCTCGTATTAAGACGATAGACGATTATTAGCTGATGATTTTAAACGCCTTTAAGCGTTTTATCTTCTGCATCAATTCGGAATTTAAGAAATTGACGAAAATCCCATCGTGTTGTTTATGTTCCTTACTTTCATATGTGCCGTTAATTTGGCTGTGATCACGATTGATCTATTAAAGGAAGTCCATTTCTGCCACATATAGCTGCCTTTTTTTTTTCTTTCTATTTTCTTTTGGTTGAACGCTGCCAGTATCAATAATGTCTATTACGGCTTGTTTACGTTCTTAAATAAGGCTCCTTAAATTGTCTACACTTAGCTAAGAACGTGCTTGATTTTTTCCCTTTGACGCTCACGGAGTTGTTCTGTCGATTTATGCCAGAAACGAAAAGAGTGATAAACTAATCGTCCCGATGGTTGGCTATGATTTTCCCTCATATTCCTTGGAAAAAAACTGTACAATATTTACATTAAATTCCATATTCAATTTTAGAATAAGTGAGTCATGGGTATTCTAACAAAAAATTACATCAAATTTTCCTCTTTACTTTTTTTTTGTTTCTAAATTAAGAGTTCGGAAACATGTACGTGTCTGTTGGCATCCAAAACTTTCAAAGAATCTCAACATTTTCTTTGTTAGATAACTTACGATCGATATAATTTGATATGTCATATTTTTCAAATTGTAGTGTCGTTTTTATACCAGGTTTCATAATTTCTGAAGAATAGTGAATTCTTGAGTTCTGTATTTGTATTTCCGGTTTCGTTTCCATAGGTTTCTTCTTCTTCTCTGTCAATTTTATATTTCCCATTGAAGTTTAGAATTTTTTCCCCCGTCAGAGTTAAAATAATTTAACAGGGGCTACTGTTTCCTCTTACTCATTGTCGAATCGGAAAATTTTAAAAAAAAATTCTGGCAAATTTAAATTTATAAAACTTTTCACTAACACAGAAAGCAAAAGAATGTAGATCGACCCTGATTTCCTGTCTACTGTTCGTTTGAGAAATTCGAGACTACTGCTGGTGGATGATTTAAATCCGCAAATAGTTGATACGCTGACCTTGGTAAATTTCCGAAGATCTGTTTTAAGCTCTCATCGTCCGGTTGAAAAAATGCCTCCCGTAATTCTTTCCCAGGAAGCAGTTGGGAGGAGGGAACATCTTCTATAAGAATGCAAAACCCGCTCTTTGTCTTGACACTGACTCGGAAGCACTTTTTTGGAGGCAACACTTTTCGATACTTTTCATAGGAATTGATTTAGATTTGATTTTAATCTAAATAAATAAATAAAAAAAAAGCAAGAGGGGAAAAAATGGTCCTTTTTTAAAAGCTTAGAACATCTATAATATTGTGATAAAAGAATTATTCTGAAATATTTTAGTTTCCAGAAAAATTCTTGGGAGGAGGGGGAGGAACATTACCCTTGCCTCCCCTTTGGGTAAGCTACTGCGTAAAACTGTTGTATCAAATCACTGCAGTATATCTCGATTCTTATCTGAGAAACTGACGTTGAAATGATAATGTATTACAAAATGTAGTCTAGTTATCTTTTAGTAATTTGCATGCATAATGTACCTTCCATAAATATGGACAAAATGATATACATTCCTGTAATAAAACTTAAAAAAATAATGTTTAACTTCAGGAATTTACAAAGTATTGTGACTAAAGATTATTTGTTGCTAAAGATTTTTTTTTTTTGGTGAAATGTGTGTAAAATATTTTGAATGAGGTTTTAAAGACTTCGAAAGGGGTTTGCTTATGGACTTTGTATTTCACAGAGAGAAGAATGTAAAACTTGGTTTGTAGGAACTTCAAAATTAATATTTTCCCATCTGTTTTAAATTCAAAAATCAAAAAAATTTACACAGTAAATAACAATAATTATTTTTCACTTATAACAATACATTACATTCTTATTAAATAAATGTGTTTAAGAGAAAATGTGGTAAATATTTTGAAATCTATTTTTTTTTAAGGTTTGAACACATAAAAGAAACACGCTGATGACAACTAAAAGGGATAATTTATTGTAAATATGATAAAATAAAAGTTATCGTAAAAGTTTTAAAAAAATTTATATGGAAAAGGGTTCAAGAGGACTTTTTCATATTACTTATTATTCACAAAATACAAGAGTTTATAGAATCTGAAAAAAAAAAAAGGTTATGATCATTTTTAAACCTGTCACCTTTATCACATTCAGTGTAACACAAAAATGTTATCACTTACATTAAAATTGCGAATCCATTTTATTACGTCTTTCGACTTGTGGAACGAAAAGGTTAATGGAAACAATTTACTTTAAAAGTAAGGAAAAAATTCCTCAAAAAAAAAAAAAAAAAAAGGCGTAAATCACAGTGACTTGCTGAAGGCATCAACCTTCTCCTCTCAGAGGGATCACGTGTCGCGGTTGGTAATGCCCCTTTCACAGAATTGTGTCATAATTGGGGAGAAAAGTAAGATCGAATTCACAACATGAGAGGAGAATATAATGTGGACCATTATGCTGAGTTACTTTTTTATCTTGCTTTGAAATTCCTTTCCTTTTTTTCATGAATTAAGAAATATATTCTTTGAATAACATTAACAGAAAAAAATTTTGATACGGGGTAAATGTGATTCAGGTTCCCTTATTTTAAGGTATCCGATTACGTTCGAAGCAACTTTTATTAAAAAAATGTATTTGAATAAATTTTCACCACATATTTTTAGAAATTATGGCTCAAAATAATTAAAAAAGGCCAAAAATACTACAATTATTAAACAAAATTTAATAAATTAAGGAATTTAAGCAGAAATTTGGTGAAATTTGACCCAAACTCCAAACGCTCCGTAGAAAATTCTACTTCATTAATTTAAATGTAATTTTTGTGATACACATCTATGACATAGGTTAACACAATGAACTAAAATCTAAGAAATTTATTTAAATCTGGAAAAGTTATAGCTTATCGTGATAATTTCAGTTAATTTTTTAAAAAAATTTACCAATACCATCGAACAAAAACACTTTAAATTGAAAAGTATCAGTTATAAAACTAAATCTTGGTACACAGACTTAACAATATTAAGAATAATATACAGTTTAAATTTTACACAGATATCTCAATTACAATTTGTAAAATCATGTTTTGAGTAAGCAACATTTTTAAAAAATCATGTTTTCCAGGAAATTTTTTTGTATTTTACTAAAAAATTAAAAAAGCGCAAACATTTAAAATCCGCCATATTTATACGTCACACCCTCTTTTTTTCTCATGTGCAACACTTTTTTCTTTCTTGATGCCCTATTTTTTTTTCTGGCCTGTTTAGTTTCAGACAAAGAATGACGTTTTGAATTATCGATGCGATTTTCATCTATACTATATTATTGTTTCAGTGTGTAATGACCTGGAATTATTTTTAATTCCTCTAAAACTTTTATTAATCCATTATTAAATTAGATAATGGCTAAGTATGATCCTAGATGTAAAGTTTGTGCTTCAACGAAAACATTTTTCGGTATTACCGACCATAAGACATTATTGAAATTGGCATTTTGAGTAAGGCCATGAAGACATTTAATGAGCAATTTTTGGTCGCACAACTTCCTGTATACAGGTTTAATTATATTTATTATATTTGGATGTAGACCCATACTGGTATCTTTGCAAGGTTTCCCCGAAGCAATGGCTCGTTGATATTTACACCAGCTGTCCACACCTTTAGGACTTTGCCCATGCATTGGTTTCCCCTTACTTGAACAACAGTGGGCAAATGCAGCAATTGTGGCACTTTGCATATTGAATAAACTTCTTATATTGGAACTAATAGCTATTCCATAATAGTTTTATAGTTTGTTGATAATATTATCTGTTAGTTTTCCCTTGCCACCAAGTCCTTTTTTTTGTTAGCTTTTAATTTGCGAAGGTGCACTCCAACTCTTTTTTGAATATGCCCGATGCACTCCAGCTTTCTCACAGATTCTTTGCCGTAAATATCTTGAACTGCATTAAATCCCTTCGAATCACCGTCACCGTAGTAATCGGTGTATAGAAAAGAACGTAAACTTTCGGAAAGTTCAATATACGATAAACGCCGACAACTTCCATATTACTCGATGATCCACTGTGATTTGCCCAAGAATGATCGGGTTTTATGCTGAGGCAAGTCTGAGATATTTTTGTGCTTATTATAAATTCTGCAGAACTGTGACATGATTTCAACATCAAGAATTTTTCCAGTTAAAACTGAAATTGCACTCACAACACTATTAAGGTATCCGCCTACCTTCGAAGAGGATTTTTTTAAATAATTGAAAAAAAATGACTTTTTATATGCATTATACTATAAGATATGGCTAAAAACTTAAAATACAATGTAAAATTTGCATAAATTAATAATTGTTTTAATATTTCAGCTGAAAAAGTACATAAAAATAACAGTAAAATTGCACTTGTGAAAAACACCAAAACTGAAATTTAAATGGAGATATTTCAATTCTGTAAATTTTATTATGATGAATTGAATCTAATTTAGGATTTGTGCCTCTCTCACAATTATAACCCTGAAAATTAAATATTTACTGGAAGTCGTACTTTAACATACAGAAAAACCATATAAATTTGTGACAAGTAATGATTTTTATCGTCAATAAAATGGAAAGTAATCGCATTATAACAATAGGAGAGGTTCAAGTCCTGAATTCTCTTTCATAGAGTATTCCATGAACTTTTCCTAACATTATATACACAACTTTTTTCAATACGATGTTTTGCCCTGGAGCAAAATATGAAAATCTTGATTTTGAGAAAAAGCTAAAAATATATTTCAACCCAGAAACTTACCCAATTAAATAAACATTTAACATTAAAAGGCCCCTGATTTGTAAAGTTCACTATCTGTATTACTTAAATAAGTTATTTTTTTCTTCCTGATAGCCTTTAAAACTTTCCTACGCTTACATTTTACAAGTGCTGTATAACGCTTCAATTCCCTGATTCGATTGTAATCCAACTTTTTGTATTCCTTTACAGTGAAGCAGCCCAGATTTTCTATGTTCAACTTATTTATGATTTTAAACAACCTTGATCCCTTCGTTAAATTGTATAATTTCATCATATGCACCCAATATCACAGTTTTCAAAAAAAAAAAAAAAAAAAAACTTCCTTTAGTACTCTTTATCATATTACACCATAAAAATAATTCATTTGCATTTCGGGTCATAGGAAATTCATCTTGCATGTTGGAAAATATTTTGATGGCGATATTACGTAAAATATCAATGAAAAACTAACATTGAAGTTCCATTTCCTCTCAGTTCTAAAATTTGACACAGACTATTATTAAAATGCTTATAACTCAAGTTCTATGTAAGATAGAAACAAAATTGAAACTATTCTGGAAAGCTAAGAAATCCGGCTTTAATAATAAACCGTAAATAAAAATCCGACTTTTTGACCGAAAATCGCGTTTTAAAGGTAGGTGGATACCTTAAACTATCAGCAGCCGTCACCAGAAAATTATTAAAAATTTCTAAAATATATAATAAAGAAAAGGGAAAAATAATTTACAGCAAAATAAAATTTTAAATATCGTCAATGGATAAAGTATTAATGTAAAATTATTCAAAGTGCATTTGTAAATTATAATAATAACGTAAATTTTCAGCTGCTGTAGTTCAAAAGTCTCAGAATTCTCAAAAGATCAGTTTTAGTACCTTTGCTTTTAAGAGGATTTTCAACTTCCAGGACCGGGTGTTTGTGTACAAAACTTTATTTAAAAAAAAATCAAAACGATAATTCCGCATTAGCTCCTTGGCAGAAGTTTTGAGATTTGATGGAGCTTCGAACATGTCCAATCACTTCTATGAACTTTGAACAATATTCATGAAATTCGAACTCATGAGATCACTGGAGAGTTTGTTTTGGAAGAGAATATCTTATTATTATTATCAAGGGACTTTACTCGCCATGTAGGTATTGGACTTTCAGTTGATTTCTTTGAATCAATAAATTAAAATCCTCGTGGACTCAAATATGTAATGCAGAGGATATGTGTTGAGACCCGTGGATCCCATCACTTATCCTCTGTGCAAGTGATGGGATCCACGTATTATCATATTACACCATTCTGTGAGTCTATGCGTAGAGATTCTATTAACTTATATTTCCGCTCATTACTGAATATTCTTGAAAACTTTTTCTCAGCTAAATAATTGAAGTCGGCTTAAATACGGACCCGCTAGTTAGCAAAAAACTTAGGTACTTTTCCTTTAGCTGCGCGCAAGCAATAATACCTCATATTTCCGAATATAAACCATCGATCAGTGTATATGCGAATGGTGGTTTTTTTTCTTCCAAAAATCTTTCCAAAATTCAAATTCTGTATATAGCCGAAATGAAAACAATTCTCTTAAACATATGAACACGTGAGCAGAAATGTTACCAAGCAGGTATAATGATGGAATGTCTTCCAATCAAATTATTGTTAGGTAAAGTTCCAGACTCCTTCGAAGTAGAAATAACTCTAATAACCCTATTTGAAGCTAACACATTGTTACAATCAAACAACTAATTTTCATAATTCCTTTTTCTAAAATATAACAACTCATTTTCATAAACAAAGATTTCATTTGGAATTATTTTAATCATAAACTTACGCTATAAAAAGTACTATAATTGGTGATTTATCGCTTGTGTACGTCTAACGAGAAAGTACCTATATTTCTGTCAACTAGCGGAACCGTATATAAACCTACCAACGTTATTTAGCTTACAAAAATTCCGAAAATTCCAGTTCTATACATGGAAAAAAACACACGTTTTTATCTATTTAATTTATATACTCTAAGAGAGTTATTGAAGAAAATAATTTACATCCCACTCCGAGGAATAATGTGGCAGAATCAGTTCTCAAAAATTTCACTTCACTTTAAATTAAAAAGTCCAGTCCGGCTCACCCACTTTGTAGGTGCTGCATCGTCTTGGAGTATTTCAAAAAGGAGACACTGGCTCTTGAAGAACATTAACGTTTAATATGTGGACTAAAGATAGTTATTAACTTGACAAAGATAAAACAAATATAATTATAAATACGGTACAAACGTTTAACCATTGATTAACTCTACAATAATAATAATCCAGCTTCCTTGCAGGATACTACTGTCAAAAACCCAGTCCGCTTCTTAGGAGAAATTAATTCCCTGTCTTATCGCTTTGGCTTCCTTTCCCTGAGAAAGCGAATCTCATGCATCTTCGTCTATGAAAATCCTTTCCGCATCGAGATAACTCCCTTATATACATATATATATATATATATATATATATATAAATCATAAAAATTAGTTAAAAGAACAACATTCCAAGAAATTAAAAAAAAAACATAAAATTTGAAAAAGTTTTTAAAATTTACTAAGCATACGAAAAGAGTTTTTTGAAAAAGACAAATATGAAGAATAATATATTGAATGTTGCAACCAGCTCTAGACCATTATATTGGGTTATTCTAGAATTTTAGGGCTAAGTATCTTCATCAACAAATATATTATTAAAAATGGTTATACCATCAATAATATTTTTTGAAAAAATCCTGAAAACTAAAAACCAATAAATAAAACACAAATAAAATAAAATAAATGAAAAATAACAAAAAGGAAAACACGTATAAAGCAAAAAATATTAGTATCCCAAAACTAATAATAATAATAATTTAAAATACACTTAAAAAAACCGAATAAAAAAAACTTAAGAGAAAAATCGAAATTTTTAAAATTATACACAGATAACAATTTTTTACTTTTGAGTTTGATTTCATAACAATTGAACAAAGATTTTTCTGAATTAGCACTTCGAAAAGAATTCTATATTAAATGAGATTGTTAATACGCGGTTATTTTTTTTTCTTTAGTTCCTGTTTCTTCCCTCTAATATCACTCAACAAGTCTTTTGAAATGTCAAAAACAATTTCTAAAACGAATTTTTTTAATGCTTAGAACAAAGAAGCGATTATGAAACAAGTTAAAGGTGGTCCACTCATACTTGTGATTGAGTGGCTTACTATAGGTTACGCACTTGTTTCAAATTTCTGTTTCTTCGAGTAAATTCATTGTGTTGGTCAAGTGATTTCGTTTTTGTGAAAATTTCCACATTCGAGAATTAGCAAATATTTGAAAATTATGAGACTAATGGGGGAAAGAAACAGACATTTCTTAATTTCTCAATAAAATATTTTGAAGAAATATATTATTATTTTTCCTTTTCAATGAATAATTTTTTCAAATAAATTCATTGTAATGAAATAATAATAGAAACATTCATTACAATTATCAATCATTATTTGGGTCTAGTTAATGACTAGTAAGCCTCTCTCTCTCTCTCTCTCTCTCTCTCTCTCTATATATATATATATATATATATATATATATATATATATATATGTGTGTGTGTGTGTGTGTGTGTGTGTAGGCATGTATGTACACACTCATAGCCATAAAAATTTGCACTCCAAGAAAGACTTGTCAGATTAAAACAAAATTTTACATTCGTAAGTAAAACGTTGATGTAAGTAAGTGATTACAAAAGCAAATCAAAATGATCATTTACTGTAGCAAAAATTACGAATGAATGGAGATTTTAGTACCCTGTTGGGCCACCTCTAACATGAATGCATGATGTGGTACGATCGGGCATTGAGACACAGAAGTTTCATATGATGTCCGGTGACATCTCGTTCCACTGTTGTTGTAAACGTGCCTTTAATTGGATCATACTCGTAAGCTGTCCATCTTGACGTCCTAAATGATCTCATATATGCTCGATCGGCGACAAATGTAAGGATCGAGAAGACCAGGGAAGGGTGGAAATGCAGCGGAGACAGTCCTGTGAAACCCTTGCTGCGTGTGTGCGAGCATTGTCCTGTTGAAAAATGGTACTTGGGAGCCCTGCCATGATTGGCAACATAAAATGTTGAAGAATGTCCCGAA
Source organism: Nephila pilipes (assembly GCA_019974015.1). NCBI lineage: Eukaryota > Metazoa > Arthropoda > Arachnida > Araneae > Nephilidae > Nephila > Nephila pilipes. The sequence continues at coordinate 13,668 of BMAW01065459.1, read as the reverse complement.
CGTACCTCTGGGCTGTCATGGTGCTGTGGGTCAATATTAGGGGGTGACCGTGTGTCGTATGCGATGGCACCCCATACCATCACACCAGTTGTGGGGCTGGAGGCGACGTTGAGTGGCTGTCATTGACAGTACACGTAATAGGCGCAGTGATAGCAACTGTTCTTCAGCCAGGCGCCTTGAGTTGGTACGGACTGACACAGAGGCCTGTATTAAGGTGTTGCCTGTGAATGGATGATGGACAATGAGACAGTTAGCTCTATATGTGTGTATCGTATTGTGTGATGGTCATCTCGATTTTTGTTCTGTCGAGGGCGTACAGAGCCTAGTAACATTGTAACAGACCTTTCTATTGTCTACTGATCCCGACGCCTCCTCACAGTAAAGTCAGAATGGTCTAGGTGGGGAGCTACTAGCCAAACGAACCACCCAGTTTCCATCATCTCTATGATTATTCCCCTCTCGTACTCTGACAGCTGCTCATATTCTCTCCGATGTTGGCGTAATGGCATCTCTAGTTAAAAAGAGTCCCTCTGCAACAAATTAAATACATGCAAACAAGCTCTGCTTACCTGTTTTATAATCCAAGGAGAATGAAGCTCAACGCCCTCTGGTGGCATTACGTAATGCTCAGTCACGTTTCATTTCTAATCATTTACACATCTACCTTCCTGCATAGTTTGACAACAATCCCTCTCTTACTTCTTGGTGTGCAAATTTTTATGGCATTGGGTATATATATATATATATATATATACATACATACATACTGAAAAACATGAAATTGTAAAATATGTCAATTTAAATACGATGGATAAACCTCAAATAATTTTAATATTAGACTAGATACAAAAATACATTAGTGGTATAGAAAATTGATAAAATTGAAATTATTCATTATGATTTGCATAAATTGGAAAATACTGAATTCTAACGTATTATTATTGTTTCTAATTATAAAAAATATTAGGATGGGAAAATCACTTTATTAGTTACCGCAACACTGTTTATTCTTATGGACTTAATGTAATGCTCTTTCGTAGAAATATTTTTTTTTATTGCAAATTTAAAAAAAAAAAAAAACATTAAAGAATTATTTTACAATAATTTTAGTAATACACACAATGATGTTAAAAATAATTGAAAAGTTACAGTTCCAAGATTTAATAGAAAGTATCTTGATGATGACCTATAAAGAATGAGATTTATGAATTTAATAGTAATTTTGTAAATAAGTATATTATTAAAAGTATAAAATGCTTCATTTTTGGTTTCTAGAAAAAAGAAACATTGTACGAGATTTACAAATCATATGAAACAGTTCGAGACAGATAACGACTCTCATGTTCACCAAATTTCTTTCATGAGTACGTCCTTCTAAAGCTACGAACTGCTTTAAGGATTGTCAGAGATGCATACTGATCTAATATTCATTGGTGGATGCAATGGACTATGCGCACAGTGTTATATTGGGGTATATCGCAGTTTTTCCTTCAACTAACCTTAAGGGATTTTTCTATTCTAATTGGTTAAAATGAAACTTCGTCCAATAAAACGAAACGTGATTCCGGTAGATTAGTTTGAAACTATGAAGTAGAATAGATTTGATCATAGGAATAGATTTGATCAGATGCATATATAAGTTGCGTAGAATTTAATATTGAGCGAGTGAGAGTGAACATACATGCCATTAAAAAATTTCTGACCGGTATTTTTGAAAAATCATTTCAAATGGTAATGTAACTTATCTAGAAACATGCACATATTCAATAATACATTCTTTAATGGTGAAATAGTTAATACTATTCTTTTCGTCATAAAAATGTAATCTTTATTATATAAAATAACTGGTTTTTTAGAGCATTTTTAAAATGTCGAAGAAACTCTATCTATTACTACATAATTTTATTGAAAATATCTTTATGAACGAATAGAGGGAAGATTATTTTTTTCAATGAGCCAGCACCGATTTTTATGAAAGAATGCATAAACATAATTTTTTTAATTATTTTCTCAATTTACATTTATTTAAAAGACTTCCTTGTTTCTGCACATGAAAGTAGAATTTGAAAACAAATTTGAACAAATGAATTCAAATTGTTGTAATAGAAATAATCTTAAACATTATCTTTTTCATTTTCTCGCTAGTTTAAAATCTCAAACTTAAAATGCATTTGATTTTTAATTGATAGTAGTATTTAACATGAGTACATATTAACCTTTAGGTTAAACAAAAATGCTCTCTTTTAAAATCTTTGTTTTTTTTAAAAAAATTTCTTCGTTGTGAAAGAAAGTAATGATTCTCTGTATGTTTAAACCGGAACACTAGTAATAAACGAGCATATGGAATACTGTGGATTGGAAACAGCTTCCAACACAAAAGAATAAAAAAAAAAAAAAAAAAAACATAAGTCAGTCAGCTGAGAGTGGAAGAATAAAAAAGTAGAAAATTGTGTCACGGGTGACATTGCCCGACCTTGAAGAGTGAATAGCACAGCCTAAATGTCGAGAGAAATATTTTGGCAACTCATCTTGTAGTACTTTCAATTTCATATTCGATTCCTCCTCCACTTGGAAAAACTGCATTTTCATCACTTCCTTCTTTTCTTGGGTGCTTATTGTCTGCTTAACGGAATGTGAGTTAGAACATATGCTCTTTTCATAATTATACAACCTCAATTACGATATAGTTCTGAAATAAAATAAATTAATGTTACAAAAGATTTAAGGAAGTCAAACTTCTTATGGGGGAAAAACAAATCCCGAAAAGAAAGGGGGAAAAATCCAAAACAATTCACTAAGTAGACTAATACACATCGAAACTTATAATTAAAATTTAAAAAAGTATGTAGACGCTTACCATTGAGAAAAATTTAGTTTAAAGTTCAATTAAGTATTAGTATTAAGATTCCTTTCTATATTAGCCATTCTGATTTCGTGAACGTAATGTTAATTTTATGGAATTTCTACACAAATACTATTTTATCCATTTGCATACCAGAAAATGCATCGAAAAGAGCGAAAAATAATGAAGATTTCTGAAAGATTACATTTTTTTCCCGACTTTAGAAAATATTTTATAACATTTTTTTAAAGACCGGAAAGCTTCACAAACGAATGATTGAAATAGAGGTAAAAATATTTTTAAAAATCGGAGGAAAAATGTAATTCCGCAGAAACATTCGTTATTTTTTGCCCTTTCTGACGCACTCTTTTGAAGTCAAATGGGTAAAATAGTAAAGATTTGAGGACGGTGGTAGGATGAACATTACGTTCACGAAATAAAAATGGCCTGTAGACAGGAGCCTTAAATGTTTCAGGCTGTCTGTTTCTCCCTACACTTAAGTCCTTTAATCACAGTCAAAAAGCCTCGTTTATTTTGAACCAAGGAAGCAAGGTAAACAAAAGTTGAGAAGGGAGACACCTGAGCTGGCATCCCACTCTCCACATCACGCCAAGAAAGCGTGAAGGCTTTGTCACCCCACATTTCACTTCCATCAGCCGCGTTACAACGCGAGTCTAGGCCTATATTTAAATGAGAACACGCGGCTCAGTTGAAATATCTCGAATCATGAACTGGTTACGATGACCACTCGATCACCATGACCACAATTCAGTCCTTAATCAATTTCATTACAAATAAACACGAAATTTTAATTTCTACCTATTTATTCAAAAATTTAGAAACTATTACAACAATCTGAGGAACTTAAGTACAGTCATTGACAAAAGTATTAGGCCCCATTTAAAAATCCCTTGTTTGTAAAATATCGTAATGTAAAGTTACATGGATAAAAAATAATTTTTTACTCATGAAAATCAATATTTAGTTGGACCTCTTTTACTTTCGTCACGTCATTAATTGTTTTTGGATGATACTAATTTTTTTACAACATTCGTCTTCGTTAATTTTGTTCCATTCTTGGTGTACACAATTTTGAACGTCTTCTTTGAAGCAGTTGGATACTTCTTGACCTCCCGTTTGAGAATACGTATAAAAGTGTTCTACAGAGTTGAAATATGAAGACCGAAAATTTCACTCATTGACATTGAAATCTACACCATTGTCTCTAAGCCACTTTATAGATGACACAAAGCAAAGTTTATGGCATGTAGCATTGTCTTGTAGAGATTAAATCCCACTCATGTTTATGTCCAAAAAATCTGAGACAATATTGATTACAAAGTCGTTTAGAGTACGTTTATGTATCGGTTAGAGTTTAATTTATCTCTCATAAATGATTATTTTGCCCAAGCCATCAGCCACCATGTACCCCCAAATCATAATACTGCCTCCTCCGTGCTTAATAGTAGGTACTGTATGTACCTAAAAGGTATTCTTTGCCTATCCTTCGCCTCACATGTGTCAAACAGATTCGCTAAACACCTAAAATATTAGCATAACATTAATTACCTTTGTAAAGCTATTTTTTTAATAATTTTAATATATATTGATTCTTTATGTTGCTTTCTTAATAAACGTGAGATAACTAACACGTATCTAAAATTTAAAGTCGTCAGATGTCAAAATATTGGATCAATCCTCTTCTGTAAAGTGTAATTGGTTAAGAGTTCATGCTAACCGTATCTTTCTATTTTTTTTGGACAGCCATGGCTTCTGTCTGGTTTTGTAACCTTTGAGTCCTACTTTAACGAGTCTTTTTTCGGTTCTAGGTGTGATTTGTTTTCTTCTTATTACCGATAAACCAGAAGTCAGCAGAGATGATGTTCGTTTGCAATCTCTAAAAAAGTAGCCTGCTTCAACAATCGGATCTCTCTGAGTATGTTCCTATTATTTTAAGCGATCGATTGGAAAATGTTTTTCAAACGTTGTTCTCGATTACGAGTGAATTCGTTACTTTTTCGTATGTTATTTGAAAGAAAGAAAAAAGAGGAATTTTGTGATTTTGGTCAGATTAAAAGAATTTGATTGTATATATGCACAAATGTAATTTCAAGCAACGAGTATAGATTAACATTCATTCCATAAAACGCGAATTTCGCATTAGCGCCGTGATATTTTTTTACTCGTTACTGAAAGCGATGATGTTATCTTACGTTGTTGCCTAAATTCGTTGTAACTGTTGTAATAAACAAGTGAAGTGATTTCGATAAATATTTTTGCAGAGGACATAAAAAAATAAGGCTGCATAATAATTTGGTCTATGTCTGTATTTTATAAATCAGATAACGAAAGGAAGTAAACAATGCAGGATAGTTTCCTTTTTTAGATTAATATTGAAACTGATCTATTCTATGGTTATTGATAAGGGATTCATTCTAATTCATCTTCACATGATTAGGTGGTCCGAGTGGTCCCGGTCGTCGACTCGCGGCCGGCGTTGTTTTCGTCGAGTCATATGCTCGAGCCTTGATGTCACTAAAGACTCGCTGCGTAGCGAGGCTGAAGCAGGTTAAAGCTGGTTACGGTCCGAAGTCCTCCCGATGGTGAGGTGTGGAAATCTTTGAGAGAGAGAAATATATCTATCCCAAGTGTCGTCCTCGTTACTTGACCAAGGCTTAAAATTACGAGGTCCGTCTGCAATAGCCCTCTTGTTGCTTCTCAGTGCCATGTTGATAAACAATCACAATCACATGAAAAGAATAAAAAATTTTATACTAGAGGTCAATAGACTATTCGTAATCTGACACTTAATAGGTAATTCGTAATCCAATAAGGCTTTGATTAAAAAATTTCTTATGCTTAAAATGACATCATTGTCGAAAACTTTCTTACTATATGTAAAGTTATTTGCCTATTCTTTACTGCCAATCAGATTTTGAAGTAGTTCTGTCCGTCAAATAATGAAGTACACTCATTAATGGGATATTATTAGCACAATGAATGTGCCAAAAAAGCCTTATGATTTATTACATAAACTACAAACTTATGATTTACTACAATTTTTATGATAGTAATTAATAAGTTAACGATGTTTTTCTGACTAATAATTATATAAATAAAACTAAAAAGATTTTTTTAAATCTTTTATTTATAGTTTATTTTTTTATGACGAATAGTTATAATCTCATTGCAATTTTTTTTTAAAGAAAAGTCGCAATTTCATTTAAAAAACTCAAAAACGACTTTTTAACTCTCCTCTCATTCGCCGAATTTCACATTTTACGTCGTAAGAATTTTGATTTTTATTTAAATTTAATATTTATGCAAGTCCCCATGATTCTGTACTAGTTTGTGGGAACTGAGACCTAATTGTGATTGCGGTAATTGATTGGTCTTTGCATCGAGATCGTGGTCAACGATGTTTCAGTAGAACCACATGCTCCAGCCTGTTTCTACTAAAGAACCGTCCTATAGCAATGGGCTTACGTTAGCATGACATGAACATGCAGAGATGAGTACCAACTCAGGCGTGAGTCTCATCATTGGACCGTTATTCAAAGTGCTTGAGTGTGTGTTGAGGTTTATGGCATAAGTGTTAAATATGGTTAAGCTGCGCCAAACAATGCGTATTTGTAATCAAGACATTTAAAAAAAGACGAGGAAAAGAGGTAAAAGTCGGTTGACAAGATCAGTTGACAAAATCAGTCGAATATAGAGAGGGATCACTAGTGTATTCTGATATATCTCGTTACCCGTGTTTAACAGTAAAAACCCATCGGAAAGCAAAGGATCACAAGGATATCAGATCATGATGACAGTCCTTTCCTAAAGCAGGTAACATCCTTAAGGGGACTGAAATTCAAAATTACGAGGCATATTAGCCGCAGTTAGCGAACAATTGTGTGGGACAGAAATAAGTGAGGAAGCTTTCTTTATAAACAATCGATCGTTTCAAAAATGAGACATAATGGCTGAAAAGCAGTAAGTTTTTCAGCCATTACTACTGCCCTCGTATGAAGTCAAAGAAAAGGACTTCTTAACTCGGATTTTCTTATGAGACAGAAAGGTACTCCAGTATTTACATCCTATGTGTGTACTCTACTGATTTATGTTGAATCAGTTTCTTTATTCCAATCGAATATACTACGTGTTCCAACATTTGATTTTGTACTTCAATGCAAAAGACATGTATAACTTTAAAAGTCAAAGTAGAATATTGTGTATTTTTTAACGTTCCTTAGTTTTAAGTTCCCTGTTTGATAAAAGAGTGGAGATCATATAATCCCTTGTACAGCCATCTCTCTTTTGAAAAACATATCGGAATCAGGTTCTTTTATCTAAGAATAAACGGAGGTAGCCTTAACCAGTATGAGTAAGAATATATAAAAATATTTAATAAATTTTGAACATTATTTTTATATTGGCACTTACAAATTATGAGAACCACTTAAACAAGTAATATATATATATATTTTAAAGTCAATTCCTACTTAGGTCAATAAAGAAAAGTTTTTTTAGTTACTTTTTATTAAGTACTTACAATTAATATAAATATGTATATACATATGACAGAATCACAATATTAAGTGGCAAAAGAAGTTTTTTCCAGCTATCTACGTGCTTCGTCAGTGACAGTATTTATTTCTAAATTTATATCCTGCTAAATATCTTACATGAGAGAACTTTTTTCTCCAAATAGAAAACTAAAATTAATTATTTGAAAATCAAATAAAAAAAAATTTATGTTTCGACGAGATTCGATCTGAAGATACAACGCCGACGCTCTACCAACTTTGCCATTGCAAGACAAATGAGATAGTAGAAGCATTGGCTTGTTTCTTAATTCATCCAGTGAATTAAATGGTTGGAATGCAGTTTAGCCCAACCACCCTTGGCGACAGGAATTATTTAGCGGTATTTTGCCTAATGTGGCTACCCCGGTCCGCTTTACGGACTTAACGTTCAGCCCCCCAAAAAACGTCACTTTTGGCAATTTTTGAAATCGCACCAAGTGGTTGGGCTAAACTGTATTTTCACCTATTAAATTTAATTAAATGAATTAATATTTGAAAAAACTGTATTAACATTAAGTGTCATCCACTACAAGTTTAAAAAAATGTATCTGAATTTGAGTGGATGAATAAAAAGTATTTTATTAACGATTGAAAATGTGAACAATATATATATATATATATATATATATATATATATATATATATATATATATATATATATATAGGGAGAGTGTGAGCTAATAGTAGGAATTTAATAAAAAGTCTTGGAACAAAAACGTGATTACATCGGAAATTTCTAACAACAGAGATTACAAAGTAATGTCATTAAAATAGAAGTTAAATAAATCGTTTTCGATAATGTTTATAATTAAATTACACACATAATTATTTACTTTGATTTTTATCATAACTGTGCCATGATAAAGTATCATGAAATTAAATGATAGCTGTTTTTAAAGATTATACTACTCGTATTGCAGAATTATGTAATACTGTAGATTAATATCAACGAAACACGCACACGAACGCAATATGAATTTATGCTTTGTTCTATGGAATACCGAAATTATTTATTGTTTTTTCCTGTTTAAAAACCGTTTGTGTTAATGAATGTTTTGTATAACAAACAATTCTAATTTAAAAAACAACAACCTGTAATTATTTCGTAATATTGCATTAAGTATGATACAACAAATTCATTGCAATTTGAAATAATTACAGCTATTTTATTTTGTTCAAGTTCTTTTCAACATCATTTCATTAAACGTAAGCCATTTAGCTATATCTTAAAAGAATTAAACTTTGAATTTGTTTTGAGCTGAATAAATCCTTTTACTTAAATTTTTCTTAAGTGGATTTATATTTGCTGAATATAGAAAAAAAAAAAAAAAAACTTATTATACGTAGAATTTTTTTTAATGTGGCTGAATATTTTTATCGAATTCCATTCAAATGAAGAAGAGCTTATTCTCTTTAAACTCGTTTGAAATTATACAAAAATAGTTTAAGTGATTGCTTAAACTTTTTAACAATTTAAAGGAAGAAAGTAAGTCTTCATCGGCTTTATATTTTAATGCATCTTTTCAGGTATTCGGAATCCGTAGTTCTTAGGACACATGCGGCCTTTTGTGGAGTTTTGACTGAATTCTTATTTTGAAGGAAAAATTAACCTTTATAGATTTATTCATTTTTGATTTAATTCATATTTTATTCGATAATAAATCAATTTTACTTGATTGTCATGTACAAATTACTTTCACCAACTCACAAGTATTTAATCTAGTATGAAATGTTTGTTCTTTTACAACATGAAATTTCTTTTAGTTTAAGTGTGAATACGGTACACAAACACTCACAAAAAACTCGAATTTCCGAAAATTGTTTTTAAAAGAAACTCTGTTCAAAATTGTGCTTGTAATGACTCTCATGAGTTTCCCCTTTCAACTAACCTTTTGGGTACTTTATTAAAATTGAAATTATTTAAATTAAGAACCTAAATTAAAATTATTTAAATCGATTAGATTATTATTATTATTTAAATTGAGAACCTCGCCTTGTGAAAGAACCATAATTTGTGTAAATCAGCGTTATCGTATAAGAAGTGTAGTGAATAGGAACTTATCAGACTGAGGGAATGGAGGAACCAGATTGAGAGGTCAGAAAAACTGAAGTAATTAATGATAAGAGAAAATAATCACTTTGAAGAGATTTGGTTTTGATTTTATTAACATCGCACTAGAAGCAACAAGAGGGCCATTGGCAAAGAAACTCGTAATTTTGAACCTCGGTCAAGTGGCGAGGACAACACCCGAGGTGGCACACCCCTCTCCTAACTTCCTCACTACACCAACAGGAGGACTTTGGACCCTGACAGATTTAACGTGCATCCCCATGGCTACACGGCAGGTCTTTTGCGGCCAAGGCTCGAACCCTCGACTCAACTAAAACCGCCGGCCACGAGTCTGAAATCCTGACCACCAGGCTACCACGTCCCACCACTTTGATGAGAATACGATATTGGTTCAAAAGAGGTGAAGGTTATATTCTTGGAGTAGATACTTAATTCGGATCCAGCTTACAGTTTCATATGTTGCTTCTCAAAGTGAAGTTAAAAACACAATTAATCAACTCAACAATCAATCAAAACAATTAAGTCAACAACCAGACTTTTTTCATGTATAACTTTTTTTCGTGTTCAGGAACTTTATATTTTTTATACTGTTCCCCGTCTGTGTTACATTTTTTTTTTTATCAAAATGAGACTTAATGCCATTAAAATCATCATTAATATTCCCCCCCCCCTCAAAAAAAAAAGATCACAAGATTTTTAAAAAAATCTTGTGCGTTCTTCATCGTGTAGAAAAAAAATCATATGTAGCTTTCGATACGGTAGGATCGACATTTTATTGACAATTTTACAACTAATAGAGAATTTGTAGTTTTTTTTTTCCTTTTAAAAAAAAAAGAACGGCAAAAGAATTTCGCTAACATAGTTGAGAAATTCCTTTTTCTTCTTTATTAATGACTAAAATTTAAAATCGCAAATCTTTTAATTTAGATTTGAATATGAGCAGCAATTTTATAAAGCAATATTTAAAATTTTAATTCGCATGAAAAAATTGCAATACTTATGGAAAAAGAGACGAAATTTTTCAGAATTATTGAATATTTTAAAAATATACGATATAAATATATGTAAAAGTGTATTCTCATATTCAATTTCAGTGAAGATCTAGCTTAAATTAGAGACTTAAGCATTTTGAGCCCCTTCTGCCTTTAACGATTTCTTATTAAAGGATTTTTAACTGAAGTTCATTTTTATACAAAACTCTCCGATGAAATTTATTTTTTGCTTTAAAATTTCTTATTGAATTTTATTAGTAGTCTATTGAACTGTTTATAATTTTTTTTTTTAACTGGAAACTCAGAACAAGTAAAATCAGTCAGTTAAATAACTTCCCTCTCTTATTAAAGAAGAGTTAAAAGTTTCTCAGTTGAAAACTCACTCAGTTTGTCGTTTTTAGAAATCTCCGTGAGAATCTAAGACCATCAAAGCTGTTTTGTTCTGAAATATCAGTTAATCTTTCTTTCAGGAACTTTTTTTTTGTAGAACAAGTCTTTTAGATTTTTATATAAAGAAAAAGAAGTCAAGAAATGCAAATTGAACTAATAAAAATACCTTAAGTTAGAACAACATTTTTTTTTGGAGAACAATAACATTTATTACAAAAGAAACACAAGATAGCTTAAAATCTTTGATATCTCTAGATATGCTGCCTTCATTTTGCCGTTTAACTTCAACTATAAAAATGGAACAAAAAATAGCACCACTTAGCAAACCTGCATTGGTTGGTGGCAGAATGAGCGGAAGTAGATTTTTTATTTTGGTTTTGCCCTCTTGCGTATGGCCTTCTCAGCACTTAGTAATCGACAAGTAGTTCGGATATTCTTGTACACCGAAAAAATGGGAAATATGTAATCAGTATTAAAATAACTAGAACATTTAAATACTATTATGATAAATTGCAGAATAATATTTTGCTTTTGAATTGTTATTAGAATTATTATCACAGATATCATTTCAAAAGCTCCAAACTTTAAGTTGTACAAGTTAGATGAATTGTTTTTAGAAACTAGAGAGAGAAAATCAGTAAGCAGGTAAACACATTTTACTATGGAAACACACACACGTCACTGTGTTTGGTGAATACAATGTGTTTGTGTGTATATATGAATACACTCCTTATACTATGTATACATTGTTAGGAAAATTTTAGTTGCTAATCTGTCATACAGTTTTTTATCATCTCCCCAAATCTATGTATATTACATATCAAAAGTAAATCGATTATTACTTCTTTTCACTTCAAATCATGTAATTTCGTCAGCATTGTTTGTGTTAGAAATGTAAAACCTTTATTTCATGCCTGCATTATGTTTAAGATATTTAAAATGTTATATGTGCAAATGATGTGTTAACTGTATTAACTCACAAATCATCCGTTTTTTATAACTTATTACTAGTATATATACGCTTTAAGAGATAAACTCTTTCCCTTTCAGATGGCTTTTTTCAGATATTTATCAGTCATATAAATAAAATACTAATTTTATTTTAATACTACTCATAGTTTGTATATCTTCTAACGACTGTAGAACTCATCCTAATGTCTTTCATGTATGTATATAAACATACGAGTGTAAGTGCATACCAAAATTTTTCTTCTTCACAGTAATCTTTATTTTCACTGTCTTATATGTTCATACAGGCTCAACGGATAATATATTCTCAACAAAGGTCCATGACAAAATTTTACTATTTCATTTCTTTGCATGAGGTCAGTCAGACTACACTGAAGTGCCATTGGATAAGGGATAAATAATGCTGTTGTGCCGATTGGTAGCCAGATGCTTCGCCTCGTTTTACTGAACACGGGCCAGCGCTGTGATAACTAAATAGATACCTAATTACTGTGGTTGTTGTTAATCAGCAGATTTCAAACTGCCAGCACGAATAAAGAGCGATATAGACGCTTTCGATCAGCTGACAAATGCATTCCACACACACACACACACGCACACACACACACACACTGCACACACACACACACACACACGCACACACACGCACACACACACACACACACACACACACACACACACACACACCTGAAAACAGCGCACCAAGAGGGTTGTCCGATGGGACAACAACAATTGGCGGAGTAGGAAAATTATGTACAAAATAGAAAATGATTCTAAGAAAATTTAATGATTTATATCGATTACATAGTTACAAAGTAACGAGCTCAATAAGGTGTTGACTCATCTCTATCCTGAATGCAAGCTGCCACACGACGTGTGTACCAGAGTGTGTTAAGCTCCTTGGTAGTCTCCTGCGGTACTTCTTACCAAATTTTAGCTTCAATTGGCAGGATTTGGAGTCACAATATTCCCTGGTAGATGCAGTCACCCAGCATCGTATCCTAGACATGCTCGATTGGAGAGAGAGATCTGGCCAAGGAAGTGTTTGGCAAGCTGTAAGACTGTTCTTAACAACACGATGCCGTGTGGTCTGGTATTCTTGCAGTAAGGCCAGGGTATTGCAAGGAACTTCAACCAAAACAGGTCTCAGAATGTCGTCGACGTACCGCTGTGCTGTAAGTGTACCTCTAATAAACGACCAAGGGTCCAGTATCAAAGAGCACCACCATAAATCCTGGTGGAGGGCCCACTGTGTGGCGATGCAATAGTGAAAAGCAGGATCGGCATGCTGCCCTGGGCATCTCCAGACACGTCTTCGGTAATGGGACACGAAGTTGTTAAAGCGGGGATTCGTCCCCCTAGCTCTATACATCTCCGGTCAGCATAATTCCAGCCTTATCCAAGTCAAACACCACTGCCTTAATCTAGCTCTCGACAATCAAGGCGTGGTGGCTGGTAGCGTAACGGTCAGTACAGTGTAGATTTCGCTCTATCAGCCGTCTTTGAATGAATCATGGTGGACACTCATTATTCTTGGGTCGTACGTCGATGGACTGAATCGAGCACTGTGACAGCTGATCGGCAATCCCACTCTGTCTCCCGATCTGCTGTGGCTCTAGGTTGTCACTACCAATCAGCGCTGGTCTGCCATTATCCACCCGTCTTGCGCAGTATCACTCTAATCCGCAGCATCACTCGACCCTTGTGACGAGCGATTCTCGATTGCCCAACCTACTTCTTTTCAATCAATGATACGACCTCTTACTGAAACTCTGACGGTTGCTCGTAATGAGCTCGAGTCCTACGGTGAAAATTAGCAATACGTAACTT
>BMAW01065455.1:0-10035 GCA_019974015.1 Nephila pilipes | reverse complement strand
AAACAAGTAGAAGCGAAACAAGGTATTATAAAGATTGCAATATCAGGTTATGCATACCATGTTTCAAACTTTATCTCATACACACAAAAAAATTATTCAGTTTTTGATAAAAAAAAATTATGGAGCTATTATTGATGTAGAATAAAAGCATAACAGTTTGTATATAATAGTGTATTTTATTTAAGTACATAATGATTCTCATTTAAAAAAATTACTGATATTTTAATGCCTGTACTAAAACATGTTTGCCTAGCTTTCGTGCTCGGAGGAAAATCAAACATTAGAGGCAAGTTACCCAATGGCTTACTAATATTCCTCCATACTCGACCCTATATTTAATGTTTAATTTTAAGAAAATTATGGCAAAGAATCTAAATTCCTCAACAGAGAGGTATTTCTTACGGTGTTCCATTTTTACTTCTGCGTACGTGGAGAAATCACCAAAATCAATCTCTTTTAACTCGCGATCTGTTGAGATAAATCGAATGTGTTATACACCATTCGATAGTTCTATTTCATACCTTTTCAATGCTCTATAAAATGTCGCCATCTGTTGATGAAATGAATGAAACATCAGGAAGTTGCATCTCCTCCATCCATCTCATAGATGTCAATGTAATAATAGACTTGAAATGTGCGGCTTCCTGCCTGTCAGAAGTGTAAACCAATGGTTTGGTGGATAATTTTATATCTTTAAAAAGCTGTTAAATTTAAAGAAAATGGGATGCTTTTATATTAATTGGAGTAGAATTTTATAAATATTAAAAAAAAAAAAAAGAAAATTTAGAGAACATTGAATTAATTTCGTCAAAATTTTGCAACTAATAAAAGGTTGTATGTACATATGTTCTGTAGTTAATTTCCTATTTTTGCCTCTTTGTATATAAATACATTTATATGATCCTATTTAAATATGTTCTCTTTGCTTATATATTTCATCAAGTTTCATTTAAAATCGTTATTTTTTGACTAAGCAATTATTTTATATATTGTTCTTCTGAGTCTGGTATAGAGTTATATATCCCTGGCATGTTTTACACTTAAACAATATCTTTGCTTTATTCGCTGATTTATTCTTCAAAAATTAGAAATTAAGAATTAAAATTTGTAATTTAATTTTTCATTGTAAAAAACTTCATCTCCATCATATAAAAACATATTTCTGTATTTTTTTATTTTTGATAATCAGTAAAATATAAGAAGGAAGTGATCATATTTTCCATACTTTAAAAAACTATGAACTTCTTGAGTAAAATAACTATACATTTTTATGCATTCTTTTTTTAAAGTATAAAATTTAATATTTTCCTTTCGAAACACTAAATGAGAAACAATATCGCCAAACACGTGTAAAGTTTAAAATCCAGTTTTATTTCGTAGGAGGAAAAAAAGAAGAAATATCCGAAATTATGTACTTCATGCTCAAAAGAAAATAGACGTACAATATGATTTAATGTTTTTAACAGCGATATTTTACCTAAAAAATAATGTGACGAAAAAACAAATTGTTATTAACAAGTCAGTTTCTCATGAAAGAAATCTCCAAAAGGTGATACGGATTTCGGCATTAATAACAAATAATTAACTCTACTTAATAATTTCTATAGCTTTCGCATACCAATGAATCCGGCAAGTTTCGAAAGAGCTCATGTGAGTGAAAAATATTTACAATTTATTTTTAAATAATAATTTATTTGATTTTTCAGATTGTTTGCAGCAAGAATTTAACATGTTTAGTGTATATTATATTCAGACTTAGTTAACTGGAGGTTCATTAACTCGTGTGATAGTTTTACCTCGTGGTTTTACCATGGCTTTCTTTTATGATATTCAGATTAATCTTTTTTCCAGGTGACTTCAAGTCTCTCTGATAAGAACAGACGTTAATATTTTTTTCATTCCATTTTATATATTGTGGAATAAATATGTTAAGTAGTTCTAATTTGTAATAGCAAACTTATATTTAGAGTAAGAGTGTGATGTGATGTGATTGTTTATTAACCTCGCCCTGCCTTAAAGTTATAGAAATTTGAAATACGAAAAAGAAATAAATCAAATGGTGTTCTTTTACGTAAATGCATACAGAAAGGAAGCGAAGGTGCAAATAATGAATGTTTTATGAAACCAGAACCCGCAAGTCCCCTGATCGCAAAGTTCGAAAGGTGACTTCGTTACAAGAATGAGAAAAAAAGGCGGAAACGAACAAAAACCTGTTTTTTAGTCAGCTGGTTTTTTACCCGAAATATAAATGATATTCGACGTCGTAATTAACTTTTGATAATTTGTCTCGTTTTTACAAAATCGCACTTAGTTCATCTGCATAAACAATTTTAGGAAATGAACATTGGTTCAACTGAAAGGCTAGAATCAGTAGAACGGAATGAATTTATTTTTCTAAATGATACAAAAAGAATCTCAAAGAGCTAAACTCATAGTGTCATCCTTTTACTTACAGGCAAAAGAGCGTGTCCAGGAAAATCGTTAGCAGAAATCGAAGTGTTCCTGTATTTAGTTGCCATTTTACAAAAATTCGAAATTTCAGTGCCATCAGGAAAAGAATTGGATTTAGAAGGTGAATTAGGAATCAGTCTTCAACCTAAGAAACAAGACCTTTGTTTGAAACTACGTCATTAATAAATTTCAAAGAATCAGAATATTATGAACTTTGAGAGAGTTCTTCACTCTCCTCTCGTTTGTACATAAGGAAGTCATAGAATAAATCTCTGTAATTGAATTTTGTAATTCATTTTCTATTTGTTACGCCAATAAAAAAAATAAGATGCAGTTTGTTTATTCCATTCTGTGGTTAATTTATTAGATCCATAAAGGAAAATATCAATAGTTTGTTTATTATGTAAACATGAATGTTGTTAAATAATTCATGTTGATGAATAGAAAATGAATGCTTGAAAAATATTAAGACATTTACGCATATTTGAAAACTTTTAATTGCTTAAATTTATTATAAAGCTTTATTGTATAATGTGGTGTATTTTCTTTTTTAATAAGTTTCCTACTTTATTTGTTATAATTTGTTTTTCCTGTTTCATTGTTTTCTTTGGAACAAAGTTGTTCAGTCTTCACAACAGATGGCGCTACGAAACACTGTACCAAGAGATAAAAAAGTTAGTTGTGACAAAATTCAAAGTAATAAGAGGTTAAATGATTTGTCATGAATAAAATAACGTCTATTAAGTGGCTATCAAATTTCAATTAAAAATAAATCCACAATTTTTTTTTACATAAAATACACAGTTTATTCACAAATATAAATTATGAAAATCAAAATATCATACTTATGAAATATAAACTACTCAATTAAATCACTAATTACAATTTCATCATCAACTGCAGTTATATAACATCACCTTCATTCATTATAGAACCTCTGAGCAACTTTCGGAGAAGCAATGAAAATTTTCATCAAACACTATGCAACGCAGTGAATATTCTGCGATACTTACAAATGTTTTTTTTTTTTTTTACAAGTGTGAAAAAAGAATTAATGTTGATAACAAAAAGTTATATCGTGCGATTCTGAACACAGTTTAAAAGCAATTAAAATATACATTTTCTGCAAATTAATATTTCATAATAATAAATGCACATTTTTATGAGTAAAAAATAATAAACATAATACAAATTTAACGCTATGCATTTTGCCTTGATAGCTTATCATAAGTTCACCAGATCTTTCTTTATATAAAGCACGCAAAAATATTTTCCCCTTTCATTACATCTCTAAATCCAAGTATTGTTCCAAAATCTACGAGAGACTTAACTGGAATATTCCATGAGGAAGATTCCAAGACTCATTTAAACTTTTTCGAATAGCACATCTACTGAAATGCTTCAAAGATCGGGGGCCTTTGGTTATCCAGGCCGAGTTTGCGACAGAGTATTTTTACAATTTGCAAAGCTTCGTGTTCTCACTTTAGCGTTTGAGTCTCAGTACACCATTTTGAGCCAGGAGGGAATTTTCTGCTTCGATACTTGATTCCAATTCTTCACACTGGATGAAGGATTGTGGAATAGCTCTCCAAATGAGTCGGAAACATTCTTTTTGATTGCTGGCTGCGGTGCAAAGACCATTGTTGTACATAGGTAAAGATCTCAAGACCATGAGATTCACTGAACGGATGCTTGAAATCATCCGTAAGATCATTCGATGTGTTCGAGGAATAACTTCTTCTCTAAATACATATAAGAATAAGAGATGAAAATTAGAACAAAATTACTATAAAAAAGGCAGAAAATTGTCCTAAATTTAAACAAATTGTTATTCAGGGCTATGTAAACAATATAACAAAGAAACAGAATTTTATATTCATTACTGGGCATATTTCAATATTAATTATCCAGAGCACAAGTTGGAAAACTCGTCATCCAAAAGATCCAAATATGAACAATACAAAATCAAGTTTTTTCAAGAAGCCATTTTTTTTTAAACTTAAGCTTTGTATTAGTAATGACATTTTTATGGAAATAATTAGGATTGAAAGTACACTCTCGAGTTTGCCTTTGTTAAAGATTTCTTAGTTTAACTCATGTTGTATTAAATAAAACTTGTTATCATACTTATATAAAAAGATAATATTTATCCCCCCCCCCGTCATTGTCGCTCGAACGACCTAATAATGTTTAAGCAATAAATTCAAAAGAAAAAAATATTTTGTACCTATGCTGCTTTGTTTGTCGATTTGCTGTCCGCCAAAAAGTAATTTATCTACAAGTAGTTAAAATACATATCTGCTCGCAGCAATTAGAGGAAGATAATGATACACATGTTTGCGAATGACAACCCGTGCTATTGTTGCTTTCTAAAAAAGGGCCCCCTTCTCTGTAGGATGGCGTTTCAAAAATGTTTACTTTTCTCTTACAAGACAAATTAATACATAATATTCCGTGCCTGCACTAAGCATTTCATAGAAGAGCCGCAGCCAAACAGTCGAAGAACCACGTTTTGCCAGCCACTGACCTAGAACATAAGTAAATGAGTATTATTTTTATTAACTACTTTGAAACATAGTATACACTGCGAAAAACGTGTATTCAAAATCGAGTACAAAGTACTGACTTTTAAATACTTCACATACTCAAAATAGCTCCGATCCCAACGTATTCAAATTTAAGACCCACACGTACTCGTTTTTAGTAAGAGGTACGTACTCAAAATGGAAATTTCGCGTACTCATTTTTGAAGATATTTGTATATCAAATATGAATGTGGAATAGAAAAATGAGTTTATGATTTTCGAATCTTTTACTGCATCGAATACAAGAATGAAACAACAAAATGAGTATGTAGTTAATGTATTCATTTTTGTAGCTTTTACTGCATCAAATATGAGTATGAAACAATAAACAAAGTATGTATTGTATTCATTTTCAATACTTTTTATCGAACGTGAGTATGAAACAATAAAATTAGTATATATTGCATTCATTTTCGATACTGTTGTTGTACCGAATACGAATTTTAAACAGAAAAATATATGTCTACTTAAATTTTAAGGGACATAAATAAGTGCTCCTTTAGTTATAAATTTCATTTTCTTCATCTTAAATATTATTTTTAAAAAAATATACACTTTATTAAGTTCTTTCCATAAAACTTCGAATCATAATTCTTGCATTAACTGTGTGTGACAAAACTGTTACTTTTAGAAACAAAAATTCAACTGTTATTATTATCATAAACTGTATTTTGAACTTATACTTCAAATTTCAATCAATTCTAGTTTTTAATAAATCTTTAAAAATAACGAAAATAGATTTGATTGAAGAGTTAATTTTTTTTAAAACAAATGGGTAAAAAAATTGTGCTATTAATTCCAGATCAATATGGTTGATTAAATATTATATTTATGTTTCTAGAAGCAATATAAAGTTTTGTTAAAATCCTGTACATACAGAAAATTGAATTTTATCTAAAGCTCAGGCTTTTAATTATAAGTTACTGCAAATATCTTGGAAACATTGTGACGAATATTAAATTTTCCATAGTAAAAACTTAGTGTACAGCATTTTTTAATGTCCTTTTTTTATTTAACATACATTTCCTTCTGAATTAACATCATAACAAAGCTAATACCTATAATTAATGTTTCATTGTAAACAGAAAATATAAAACAAACCCAATCATATTTTTGAAACATTTATTCTGAATATCACAAACATACATATCAGACATATGAAAAATATAAAACAAACAAGAACATTTAAAAAAAAAAGTGTAAACAATAATATTAAAAAAGTGTAAGTTTAACTTTTACAGATAAAGGCATGTCGTTTTAAAAATCACTAATAAACACTGCTATATAAGCCATACTATAGACCTACTCCACCCCCATTCGTACAACATAGGTTACGTTTTAATGTAATGTACAATGAGGTATCATTTAAAATATAGGAAGTTCTAAAGTGTAAATGTACATAATTTAACAGATTTTTTACTTCTTTCAAATCAACAACATCTCGTGAAGTTACTAAATATAAGTGAAAATTACTTTTCAAACAGTGCTGTTTCAAGTAAATATGTTAAATATACATTGATATTATGTAGACAAATCTTTAATTTTTCGAATGAGAGGCAAGTCATCTACGCAACCAATTAATACAACTGTATTTTTAGAATATACTGTAACATTATAGTATAAACTATTACATGTAAGAATTCTGCTTGGTTTGTGAAACCCTCCATTCTACATAACAGTTTTTGTTGCTTTAAATTACGAACTTGGACACAATTAGAACATAAAACATTTGTTATGCAAGGAATTCTAAAAATTTTCTTACTAAACACGTGCCATGTTTTATTGGTGTTAGTGAATTAAAATTTACTTAGACAGAGTTTGTTTTCTTTTAATAAAATAATATCAATTTAAAAAGAATTCTTTTTAGAAATATCATAAGTAATTTCAATTAAAGCAAAGCAGTATGGTCATATGAAAGCATAGCTTTTCTGTATTAAGTATTATACAATAACATACGAATAAATCTAATTTTAACAAAGAGGATAAGTTCATAATTAAGACAAAGTATCCGTTATGCATTAGTTTGCAAGTACATTTAATTTTTATACATACTGTCACATATTACAGAGAAATTTTGGAATATAGAATAACAAAAAGTCTTGAAAGTTATTATCGTGTTTCATTTTGTAAATTGATTCTGCTCATTTCGTAATTTCTGATCTAAAAACAATAGTATAAAATTTACAAGAAATTACTCTCTTAGAAAGGTTAATTGCCCACAAAAGTACTTTATAATCTTGCCTACTTAAAGACATACAAGCTATTCTAAAATTAAATATAAAAATATAATTAAAATTATTCCCAAATGAAAAATATGGCCTTTAATATTTGTTTATAAAAAGTACTTTTGGGGCAAATATATATTTCATGGAAAAATTACGGTTATTGATTAGTCACCTTTAAAAGCAGAATTTTAAATTATGCGATTTTAGCATTTAGATATGCTCACGATACACATAAACTTTTTCAATTTTGTTATGTCCTATAATATGTTTTACTGCAACAGCCGCTGCCATAATGTTTTGTTGTTTTTAGTGCTTGCACACATTGCTAAAAATTTAGTTCATTTTTGACCTGAATGAATCAAATAGTATGATTTATTAGGTATGTAAGTAAATCGCGTAAAACTTATAACACTATACTTTTAAATAATCTGCCCAAATAAGGTAAGCAATTATCACATTCATCATATCATTAACTTGATCGTAAATCATATATAGTGAAAAATTAATAATTTTACCAATAAACTTATGTTATATTGAAAACATAGCACTTGATTTCGAAGTTTGAAGACTATCTTCTAGCTTTCACAATTTTAACTTTTTTCTTAAAAATCCATATCAACCACGTGGAAAAATCACACTCTGAATAATGGACTAAATTCACAGACAACTGGCGCCACGTCAAAATCACGCAATGTCTACAAAAAAAAAAAAAGAAAAGAAAAAAAAGAAACAGGTGTCGACGGAGTTAACATCGGATTTCTCTAAGTGCTAGTTGTTTACATCTTGTACATCTACTTTATTAATATAATTAATATTATCTTATTTCTTACATTATTTAATTATTTGCATTCGGTAGGAAATAATTTGAGTATATTTTTATATATCTATAGTCTCATTCTCGTTTAATTGTGTTGCTAAAATGTCGCTTGGTAAGCCTATTTAAACTTGCTTCAGGTGCCTGTCTGTATACTTCCGATTTATGCTTTAAATTATTTTTCGCTTTAAACAGGTGCATTTTTGAACTTTTAACGGTCATTTCAGCTTTTTGTTTTGATTAAGCTTATTTTGTATTTCAAATTATTTCTTGTCTAAATATTGTTACGTATCATTAAATCATAGTTTGATTCTAACGTGTTAAAAATAAAGGCCCAATATTTGTTCTAGTATTGTAATTATTCTAAATCCTCTGAAAAATAAATGTGAATAGTTAAAGTGCAATTAAGCTCATCTGAATTATAGTATCTTTTATATATAAACACTTTATATTTATCAGGCTCTGTTTAAAAAATAAAGCAACATTGGATTAAACTATTTTCTCCAATCAAGATATATAATTAAGCTGTAACAGTTATATAATGATTTATGATTTAAAGAGGCGCAATTTTGTAATTTGAATTAAAGTTTTTTTGAAGTGTGTTTTGAAAACAAAATTAATTAATTTAATCAGATGTTGATTATAATGCTTCAAAAAGGAATCAACAGTATTTAAGAAAAACATATGTGATTATGTAAATTCTATATACAATTTCAAATTTAATAATAGCTAGCATTAATTTTAGCTAGCATTGACTGTTTCTTTTCCTCAAAGTAATATATATTAATTAAATACAATTTTTACTTATGTTTTAATATAATATGAAGTGCAGAAAAATTCTGACTATTGTGAATAACAAGACACATACCAAAACTTATATTAGTGATAATCTAGTTTTTAAAAACATGAATAAAATGTTAATTTTTAAAATTATGTTTGAATAGAAATGATACAGTCGCGAGTAAGAAACAGAATTTTGAGGAAATAGGAAATTTTAAATTCTATAAATCTTGAGTACTGCTTAACAATCTGTTACGTTGCCTTGTCGTGCAAATGTGATTCTTATTTCTTCCAGCCAACACCAGAACCTCGGTTTTATTTTGTAATTCATCTCGGTCTTACTTTGTAATTTGTGTCTTAAAAGTTTTTATGAGTAAATGTTTCTACAAGTAATTGAATTATTTGAATAAGTCCAATAATTCAAATAAATCAAAATTTCATTTCACCACATCTCTTTCAAATGGATAGTACATACAATAACTTTTAGCAAAATATGTAGATGTTCGGAACAGAAGTAAAATTTTATGAAAAAACAAAATTTATACAAAATTAAGAAAATATGAAAAGGATCTAAATTATTTGTAATTAATGCAATTTCATCAAAAAGCTCAAAGTATTGAAAATTGATAACTTTTCCTGAATTCAAATAAAATTCTTTCACTAAAATATCTTTGTATAGTTGTTAAGTTAAAAAAAATAATTCCCCCATATATTTCAAATGTCTAGAATGAAATATTTAAACATTACTCCGAAATGTTAGGTATTACGCTTCTGATTTTAATCTCCTCAATAAAATATAAGAGCATTACACTGTTGCCAATTCATTAATTTTATCGATTGAATTTAACAGTGAAATCATTCATCTAATTCAAGCAAATCATGTTATTGAAAAGGTTTTCATTCAATGTTATTGAAAAAAAATGATGTTGACAATGTTAAAAATTAAACTTTCTCAAATATTATATTTAAATCCTCACCTGTGGTTTCATGTGTTATAAATTAGAAACGTAGTTGCTTTAAATTTCAATTCAGAAAAGAAAATTCTTCTCTTGAATAATCTTGATTTTGAAAAAAAAAGTGAGTTAAAACATAAAGCTCAGTGTGTTATCCTAACGATAAGTAGCAAGAGTCTCTTAGTGATGAGATAATTGTAATGCGTATGTAATCGCTTTAAGCATGT
>BMAW01065451.1:0-12580 GCA_019974015.1 Nephila pilipes | reverse complement strand
AATTTTATTTGATAAGAAAGACAATATATGAAATACCCAAATTTAAGTAATTGAGAATTGTCTCGCATTATATTAATTTAAGCTTTAATATTAAATAAAATCATACATATGCACGTGTAGAATTTTTAAAACTTTTAATGATTTAAAATTTCTTGATATTGAATCAATAGTTTGAATGATTGATACCAAAATTTCTGAAATAAATCGGCATAATGATCATGAATTCTTATCCCACCAAAGTAATGTAAAAACAGCTACCCGGCCACGTAATTTGAACTATTGCTGCTCCTCATGCACCTCTCCAACTCAGCTCTCCGAATGAATTCCTCTCATTTAAGACCATACTATACCATTTGTATCTAGGTCTTCCTCTTTCCGTCTGGCTCCCCTGCCAGCGCATGTTTAGTGATATTATTTGAGGATATTATAAGTATATGTGCACACACACAGATACAAACCCATGTTCAGTACCTTTTTTTTATTTGGCAAAAATATATTTGGCAGATTTTTTATAATACAAATAAAAAATTAAACTTCATCTGACCAGTTTTATTTTAATAATCTATCTACGACACATGGTTTGAAAGGTATTTAATTTTGGTTTTTGAAATATGGTAAGTTTCAAATCCTTTATAATATTCATAAAATTATTAAACTTCATACATACAACATCAAGATGTTATGTTTAGAAAAAGAAATTAAGGACGTATTAGTATAGAGTTTATATGTAAATTAAAAAAAACTGATGTTTTTTATATTTGTTTTCAGAAGTTTTAAATTATTTTTATATTCTTTGTTTTTTACTGGAAAAGTCTTCGTTAAAGTGAGTTAGTGTTACTTTTGTGTGTTACAAAATAGCTCAAAGAAAATTTTACACTGATTTATAAGTTAGTTGTGATTTTGAAGCCAATTGCAAAATTTGATTGCAGCCGCGTCAAGTTGTGAACATCAGTTAGACACAAATTCATTGGAAACCAAGCAACAATCAAATAATTAAGTAGTTTCCAGAGAGTCTTTTCCAAAAAAAAAAGCGATTTTCGGGGTTTGTGAAAGATATCGTACTCATGGACTTCCTAGAAAAGTGAAGAGGAAAAACAATTAATTGCTTTATTTCAATTTCCTATTCCGATAACACAGGTACTTTTTAAATTATTCTTGGGTTCCCTTTTTTACTATTAGAATATGAAAATTAACAGAACAAAACTATAATCGCAAAGCAAATGTTTAATTCTTATTAAAGCGGTTAAATCCTATTCTTACGTGACTAATTTTCAATTCAATTATTTTAGTATAAGAGTACGTTCTATTAAAACTTACAGACATAATCAACGAATCGTCACATATTTTATGAAAAGAGAAAAATAGCATTTAGAATTTTAACTATATTTCAAATGAATTAGAATATGAAAATTAACTGAACACAACTATGATCGAAAGAAAAATGTTTAAATCTTATTAAAGCGGTTAAATCCTATTATTACGTGACTAGCTTTTAATTCAGTTATTTTAGTGTTAAGAGTACGTCCTATTAAAATTTACAGACATAATCAACAAATCGTCACAGATTTTGCGAAAACAGAGAAAAAGCATTTACAATTTCAAGAATATTTCAAATGATTATCAGAGATGAAATACTTATATATCTTTTAAAGCCACGTAAAATGAAGCATGAAACCAAAAAGAGAAAAACATTATTTTAAGAATTCAAATGTATTCCATTACATATTCCCTGATGAAATCGACAGATTTCTTCCCTTAAAATGTAATGACCGCGATAGCCAAGTGGTCATGGTCGTAGACTTCCGCTGATGGTTTTCATCGAGTCATGGTTTCGAGCCTTGAGGCCACTAAAGACCCACCATGTAGCCAAGGCTGATGCATGTTAAATCTTTCATGACTCCATGTCCATCCATTGGCGTGGTGTGGAAATTAGGAACTGTCACCTCAGGTGTTGTCTTTGTCACTTAACCACGATTCAGAATAACGAGGTCAGTCACCAATAGCCCTCTTCTTGTTTCAAGAGCAATGTTGATTAAAACCAAACAATTTCTTAAAATACAAATGAATTTTGAATATGAATAAATTCTAATATTTTTTTAAATGTATGAATTCGTGCTTTCACAATATTAAAATTTTCTCTAGAGACTCAACCACATCTCAAATCTGGATCAAATCTCAATTAACCAAATGAAATATAAATTAATTGAAGGCAGAAATACCGGCAGATTTTTTTTCCAGACTTAGTTAAAGAAAAAAAAAAAAGAATTAAAAAATATTTACAATAAGCAAAAGAAGTTTTCGAAAAATCAGCTTCTATATAAAAAAATTAAGAATCCTATTCTATAAAATTTTATGTAATGCTCGGAAGACTAATCAGCAATTCGATTTCCTTATTCCAATGTTTTCTTTCATTTTTATATTTCTGATACCAAAATTACAAAAATGTAGCTCCGAAACCTTTTTGTAATTCAGCCCATATGTTACTCAGAGTTCTGATGCTAAGTCAGATTTCATTCAAATTCTTTACGAAAAAGGAAGATTCTTTTTAATTCATAGGAAGATTATTAATGTATGGCAAAAAATAAATTTTTACAACTGGATTTATTTTAAGAAAAAACAATACATTTCATTTATTTTTGAGAAAGAAGTAATAACAATAAAAATCTATAAATAGTTTGAAAGGGTAATATCTGAAATATCCTTGTAAAAATGAACAAATTTAAAATGTGAATGGAAAATTAAAATATAAAATCTATAAAACGATTGAATAAAATATATGAAAGATTTAAAACTATATACATATATATGTGTGTGTAAATGACTCCATAACCGAACTGACAAACCATTCAAGAAGTCAAAACAACTAGTTATCCCAAAACAACTTTATGTTTGATGTTCAAAGTTCTATCCACCAGCTACGAAGCACATCTAGATCATTGTTTGAAATTAACGTTGCCCATGTCTTTGCATAGCGTGTTACACGTAGCACAAGCATCCATAATGCGTCGTCGAAGATCCTTCAGTGTTGGCAGAGGGGTCGCATATACCTGCTGTTAAAAATATACCCACTTGAAAAAATCTATTGGAGTGTGGTGAAATGAACGAGGAGGCCACTCTTCTAGAACATCATATCCAGTTATTTGTACTCTAAATATGTCTACAAAGATACTGATTTATTTGTTACATCTTGCGCAAAGGAGAGCAGTAATGTTGGAAACACACATTCCGGAATTGAAGCAACGGTAGATTCTCTATTACATTTTTACATTTATATTAAATTTTTTATAAGTTCCAAATATCATGTGCCCTTTAGTGTCCTGTAATAAAATAGTAGGCCTATCAGCCTATAATTGTGAATTCCACCGCAAACAATAATGGAAAACAATATTTGGTCTCGAACGTCTGCAGAACATGCAAGGTTTTCCAACATTTAATAATGCGTGTTCTGATTATTTTACATTTCATTTCATGAAATACATGCTTCATCCATCCACCCTATATCTGCGAGGAATATTGGTTGAACCTTTATCTGGTTCATGTCAAACTTGTACTATGTTTAAAGTCTCGTGGCATCCCCAATCATTAATGTCTGGTGAAATGCTGGCTGTTTTGGACAATCATTTACAATATTTTGCTTAGGATTTTAGGGTCTCCCCATTTCAGAAGCAGCAGTTTCCTCTTATCTCTCTAGTGTTGCAGTTCGGATGTATGAGGGCATATGATAATATACCTTCTGGTTGTATCTGTTCTCCTGCCTTAGCTGGTCTGCCAGATCGAAGTCTGCTAATCTCGCAGACTGTCTCTCTTAAACGCTTTATGAT
Source organism: Nephila pilipes (assembly GCA_019974015.1). Classification (NCBI taxonomy): domain Eukaryota; kingdom Metazoa; phylum Arthropoda; class Arachnida; order Araneae; family Nephilidae; genus Nephila; species Nephila pilipes. Next base: position 8,759 of record BMAW01065451.1, on the reverse strand, counting down.
CTTTATGTTGTTTTTCAGTGAATTATGCTAGCCTTCAAGGACACGTTGTCGATACAACTGCACTGCCGATCTTGACTTGAGCTCACATTCACCGTAAAGCAGAAACTTCTTGCAATATTTATTTTTTTGCAAAATCCTCCCATGACTATGAACTTTATTTTAATAAATCGAGGAAATACTCCTTTATAGCTGTTTCAAATGAAATGATTTGACGTATTATACAGATATGTATCATGCACGCATTTCACACTCCAGGTGCAAACTGCATTCAGTTGATGTATTTTGCAACACGATGTTTGTTCCCACAGCAATTTGTGTACTCTGTGAAGATTATTAATATAAATATGTAATCAGTGAGGAATGAAACACAACCATCGTAATTGGAAAACATGTCATAACCAGTGCCCCGATGCGGCTCGTTTTTAAGTGAATACGTTATTTTTTTTTCTTCCGTTGAAATTTCGTGACATCACAGTAACGGATACAATGAACAAATACAAGTTCATTTAAAGCGTTCTGTTTTAACTATTAATGCCCCTAAGGTGACTTTTCGGACTAAATCGATGATGCTCTACAACCTTGAAATTCACTTTTTTGAGATATAAACACTAATTCTGATGATTTTTTTTCGATTTTTGGTTTTTATACTTTAGAATGTTTATTTTTTTATATAATGTTTTTATCTTATGTGCATAAATTTTTATTTGTTTTTTTAATGATTTCTTAAAATATTTATTTTTTTTAATCTATTAAAATTATATTTATTTTCTGTTGGATATTTTTAAATTGTCATGCGTTGTATTTGTGTATTATTTGTGTTTTATTCTTAAATATATAACAAGGGAAGAAGAAAAGCAATAGAATTAGTTCAAAAATTCCTAATTTATAATAATATTTCTTAAACTTCAATCATCATCTGGGGTTTCTATTTACATTAAAATAGGAACATTCTTAAATTCAGTTTTTTGCTTTCAAATTCCAATATACAACTATTGTTTTATACACCAACACTTAATAAATTAATAATTGTTAATATTGTGTAAAATCTGTTTTTTTTTTACTTATTTATAAATCCATCTTCGTAAAAGATTTGTTAAATTGCTATTGCTATAAACACTGGTAGGAATACCAAATGTGAAGACCTATTGTGATTTCTGTGAATAATTTCCAATTAAAATCACTTTAAAATATATTTTTTTTAAAAAATCTCCTAGTACAATTCCTAAAACTTAAATTCAAAAATTTAACATTCTTATATGAAGTTTACTCGAGACACCATGCATAGCCAATCCTAGTACTGAAATAAATTGGCTGATTTACACTTATCTTATTTCTTAATACAGTAGAAGACACTGAAACAATTTATGTTGTTTCACGTTTAGAAATTATACAATTAATTGTCTGTGTACTCATCATACATAATAGTTTTTTCCGAAACTAATATTGAGTTTCAAATGAAAAATTTTAGAAATAAAAATTAAAAGAAAATTAAATCAGTTAATTGATATGATAGAGATGCTCAAAGAAAATTAAATAAAAAAATTAATATTGAAAATATTGTAAGTATTTAATCCTACTTATTTTCAGTAGATATTAATGTAAAAATAATATTTTTTCCCTTGTGTGTGTATATATATATATATTTATATATATATAAATATATAAACTTTTTTTCCTTTAAGGGATTATTTTTTCAAGATATTAAGATTTTAGTAATTTTCAGGTTTTGACTATTCATAAAATGGATTTCTGATTACTTTTAATTAACGTTTTTTCTGTCATGTTAATAATTAATAAACACATAATAACTGTTTTAATTATCTTTCCATACTTCGCTCCAAATATTATAAACTTTGCTGAAAAGGAGCATATACCCTCTAATATATCAAATACTTTAAATCGTTTTCCATTAAATGTGTGTCTTTATTTGAACACATATTGCAATTCAAAATGTTAAGCCTCTAAAAGTCTTCTGGGAATGTAAAATTCACTTTTACTTCAATCCAAGTGGTGGAATACTTTCTTGCATTTATAAATATTACTCGACTTAGAAGCGAACATTTTTCTCCTTCCTTAAACTTTACCATTTGTTTGCGAATATTTTCAATCTTTCACCTCCATCAAAAGTATAAAAAAAACTAAAATAGAACTTTTAGAGTTGAATACAAAATATAACCAACCTTTAAAAAGGAAATTGGAAATGTCGCCGAGATCTTGTGTTGATATTTCTTTAACAGAAATTGCGTGTTTCGGCGTCTTTTCTAACACCCATTCGAATTTCCAATGTTCAATTTCGCGAACGGTATTTGCGATTTAAAACCGAACTCACTGGGGTTTGTAAAAAAAGAATATCACATATAGATCGGCAATAGAAAGGAAATTGCGATATTGAAAGCTTTATATAGGATTCTAATAAATGTCACACGTTATCCAATGTGTTCCTGCAGTTTTTTCTAAAAAGTTTAATATGTTAAAACAGAAAACAACCCTACTGAGTTGAAATAAATGCTCTTAGAAAATAACTTTTTTTGTCATACATTTTAGCCACTTTTTGTTCAAGCAGCTTATTTCAAAACATTTTGAATCAATTTTACAAGAGAAATTATAGAAATCCAATACCGTCCGCACATCAGATATAATCCGAAATCATCTATAATGTGTATCATGTGATCTGATAAGGATACCAAAATATGCGGGAAATTCTGGAATAACATATCTAAAACTCCTTGTTTTAATGTTGTATATCTTTTCAAACTATAAGAAGAACTTGTATTCCTTAAAAAAAATTAAATTTCTAAACTTATGAAGTTCTTCAATTTTTCCAAAGAAAACTTACAATAATATCATTAAAAATGGACTTATTATATTTTGTGTACTACTTTCTATATGAGGAGTAAAATATTTTGCATATTTATGGGATATATTTTTATAAATGTTACCTAAATGCAAAGATATCTGAAAATTATGCTCATATTTAACTCAAAAGGAAAGAATAACCTTTTGACCAAATAAATGATTTTACAATTCAGTAAAATAAATAAAATATCATTATTAGGTATACAAAATTCCTAAGTTGTGTGAATAATTTTTAAAACATAAATGATAGAACAGGAAAGAGTCTTAAATTCGATATTTTATTTTTTCCTGCATATCCTGGTACACTCAAGTAACGTATAAGAAACTAAGCAAATTAGCTGGATTTTTAAGGGCCTTAGGCTGTAGCTTTTCTATCGCTATTTTTAATTGCTTAGGATTAATAAAAACATAACTCGAAGCATATTTTTCGAATAAAAAATGCCATCAATGCCATAAATAATATGTTCTAACTAATCACGTAGAAAGTAGTATATTGTTGTTTAATGTGACTAAGATTTCATATTTTCTGTACTAAAATGCTGATAATAATAATAAGTATTAAAGTTCATGTACTAGATCACCAGAATGTTCTTAAAATTTTATAATGGTAATCTTAAGAACAAAGTACAGTAATAATGTATGATATATAATCGTAGGATCTTATAATTATCAGTAACCTTATATCTCTAAAGATGTTTCCTGCTCTTCGACGTTAGGTAAAATGTCTTTAATTATATTAGTAAAAGAGACTGAGGCAAAGATTTGATCCTTTGTTCCAGTGCTATATCTGCTCTAAGTCACTGATATTATTAAGTACATTTTTAGTTCTAAATTTAACTTTTGAAATAATGCTATTGAATTTGCAAGTTCAAGATTTAAGTAATAGCCTTAATAGTACTGTTTTTCAAGGCTTTGCCGATATTGCAATAAGTACTTTGGCACTGTGGCATGAAAAAAATTAAGCTCAAAGTCTTTAATAAATAGTCCTAATACTACTTATTTAAAATGATTTTTATCATACGTATTAATATAAGCGCAAGTATTTAATTGAGATAATGACGAATAGTTAGGAGAGAGAGAGAGAGAGAGAGAGAGAAATAACATGAACATGATGTTTCATGATAACTTTTGCTTATTACATTTATTTTTGTTGTAATTTTCCTTTTTATCGTTTAGTTATTATGTTTTGTATCCCTCTTTTTCATGATTGTAGAAATTCCATTAATAACATTTCAAAAGCTTTTATTAAAATGCAGTGGTAATCACTTTAACCCTAACATACCTTAAAACGGACAATTAATGATTGAAAACTTTTTAGACTGCTTTAAATACAAATAATTAAAATGCCCAAAAAGTTAATATCTCATTTCATGAATTCAATCAAAAATATAAAAGAAACTATTTCATAAACATATTTTTCTTTAATAAGATTTTAAGTAAAAATAATTTAATTTCTAACTTTAAAGTCACAGAATAATTATTTTATATCAAATATTTACATTTACTAATTAGGATATTCAAATTTTTTAAATAAAAGTACATCAATTTAATTGAATTAATACTCAATAAATTTTACAAAATTATAAATAAAGCCTATATGCTTTAAATATTATTGTAAATATGAAAGAAATTAAAAGTAAATGCAAAAGGGTATATATCAGAAGAAAGTCTAAATTTTCTTAGTAAAGTGTGTGAAAACTGAGGATCACAAGTTTATTGTTTCGCATTATTTATTCCAACACTATTTGCTGAATCTGTTGCAAAGTTTCTTTCAGGAAACGAAAAAAAAATAGTTATTTTTAATCGTAATAATACGTAAATTCTCAGACTAACATTTGTTTGTTTACATAAATAAAAACTTAAGAAATATTTTTCTAATATTTAATATCAAAAAAACAATTTTGATTCAATGCGTTTTGTAGCAAATAAAACAGTATTCAAGAAATTATATCGTAACTAAATTCAATCCAACACAAAAACGATATGTCTAAAATAAAATGAATGGTTATAAAAATACAAATCTCCATGAAAAAGTTTCGAGCTTCATATAAATTTTTCATGAATTCCTTAGGTCTGGGAAAAGTATTAAAAAATCTTTTTTTGATTTATTATTGAAGAATTTTGGGCCATTTTACCCTTCATATGAAAAAAGGAAATGTTTTACTTCCAATTCGCAACGGTCATTTTACTTGGCTCTCGTCCAAAATGGCTGGTCTTCTATTCAAGTCCACTTCTAGATGGCGCAGACAGTGAAATCGAACTCTTAAAGGCCCACAAAATATGAAGAATCCATTTTAATATTTTTATGTAGAGGATTTTGATAAGCAAATTTTTTAAAGAAAGATTTTCTTGATTGAATAGAAATTCATTTTTCTTCATATTTTAAATGTTAATTTCAAACATTTTCTAATCATTTTATTTACCGGTTTAGCCGTTTCTTCCATCCCTTGTGATTAAACGGCTTTCATTTATTTTCCAGAATTCAAATGTATTTTGCATATTTACGTTTATATCTCGTTTAACATATTTTTTTTTCTCACTTTCCTCTGTTATATTATTTTCAATCATGATGCGTTTTGTGCTCATTTGATATTCTTATTATTCTATTAAGTTAATAACGTTATTTCGTTTTAAAATTCCTTCCGAAAGTTTTGCTAAATATATATGCCAATTTCAATTTTTTATCTGGTTACATATTACCAAATCGAAAAATTAATTAATTAAAATTACGTCTGTAACTATAAAAGCACAAAAATGTAATAATATCTTACATGATGATTATTTATGCTTTTTCACTTTACCTTATTACTTATCAAACGATTAGTTAAAAAAAAATCAAACAAGATTTGTGAAACACCTCCTAAACTAAAATAGTATAATTTCCTCAAACAGAAAAAAAAATCAGAAAATTAAATTTAATTAGGTTAGATAATTTCTTATATGTAGAGAAAATGCAGAAACTTCTTTCAGCCTTATTAACCATTACTCACATCTTTGGGTATTTAGATATCAATTTTCAGCAGGTAATGATTAAGTACTAAAATAGGAATTTTATACATTCTTTAAATCATTAAACCAGTATATTTTAACAAAAATATTAGATAAATTATTCTTCATATGAAAACTGAAGTTAATAAAATTTGATAAACTCAATTCTAACAAGTTTTTAAAATTATCAATAAATCACCTTGGAGAAAATAAGAATTGTGTCATAATATTAAACAAATCTAACATATTTCCTATAAGTTTATCATGATTTAACTATTTATTTCATTAAGAGTTTTTCATTTCACATAATGAGAAAATTAATTAACTTATTAACAAAGGTGAATTTTTAATAATGAAAAGCTTTATGAAAGCGAAAGGAATTATTTTTTCACCTTATGGATAAATCTTTAAAATAATATATATAAATTTTATAAAAGAAAAATATAATGAAAAAAGTAAAACAAGCAAAATATATTAAAACAAAAATATTAATTAGTAGAAAGATGTATTAAGTAAATTTATGATAAACAATATACTTTTGGAAATATTAGTATAAAAACAAAGTAAAGAAAAGTCTGAATTTTGTAACTAGGTTTTTAAACATGCAGTTCTGTATTATTGAGCATGATTCTGTATTTGGAGATTCGGGCAATGATAGTAGTATAGTATATATATATATATATATACATATATATAATGAAAGTAACAAAATAGCTCAACTTTTCTTAAAAATTAGATAAACTAAATGAATTGAAGATAGTTCCTTTAAATTGCAAGCACTATCAACATATAATGTTTTAAGATACTGCAATAAAAATTAAATACTTTATATTTTTTAGAAAAATTGAAGAGTTACATCACACATATAAGAAAGAAAATATAATTCATTGGAAACATGAAATAAACAAAAGAGTACAAACCGCCACCATCACTACACATGCACACATCACACACGCACATCCACAAATACACACATATGTATATATATGTATATATATATATACTCTTGACAAAATTTTTTTATGAAACTATGCTTTTATTCATTCTATACATTTACAATAAATTTTCACGAATGACAAATATCCTTCTTTAGCATAAATGATCTTTTGCAGACATTTTGACATTGACTCCGCTAGATCAGTATACATACCTTTGAGTTATCCATGCAACCACATTTGAATTACATTGTTTATCACGCGTTCTTTTGTTGTACAGTTCATTTTGTCTGTACGCCTCTTTACAATAATCTTCATGTTCTCAATGGGATTTATGTCTGGGGAATTTCTAGGTCAATCAAGCACTTTAATTTCATTTTCCAGCATAAACTTCTTTACCGGTTTTGAATTGTAACAAGGAACTAAGTCAAGTTGAAATGTTCCGTTAAAGGTTTTCTTGAATGAAACAATCTTTTGCCGTAATATTTCGATGTATTTAGTCGAATTCATCAGGCCTTACACAAACGAAGCTTTATATGTCATTTGCTGTGAAAAAACATCAATATATTCTCTTCAAAATATGGTTCTATCTATAAGGATCACAATCTCTTCGTTTCGCAGCCTCTGAAATGTATCCCTTCACAAATAAATGAGTTTCGTCTCTGAAAACTGCTTCCTTCCAGTCTTCAGCAATTCATAATTTGTACATTTTTTTTCTCATGCTAATCGTTTTTTCTTCATATTAAGAGTTCAATTTTTTTTATCGATGGTCTCCTTACCTGAAGGTCAGCGTCCAGAAGTCTACGCTGTTCCTTTGAGACACTCACATGAAAATAAGATGCCCATGAATCCTTTTGAAGGTCTGAGCTTGTTTTCATTGGATTAATTTTGCTTTTTCCTTTTAAGAATGTTATCAGTTTTTGCAGTAGTTTTCCGCTTATGCCCTCATTTTCCTTTCATTTTTGAAGGAGCTGATCCGCGTTCTTTGAATGAAGTTAGGATTCTTGAAATACTTGATTTGCCTACACTCACTGACGAAGCTACATCTCTGACTATCATAGAAGTGAGATCTATAAAAGCTACAATTTTAGTACGTTTCCTTGGAGTTTTATCCATTTCATCCGTTTATCCATTTTTAACATGTGAAAGAGAGAGCAAACTCTAATAACTAACTGCATCACTCAAAGGCTTACAACTGAAGAATAGTTAAGTACTTCTACACTAAAACCAGCTAGATTGACCATTCACACCAGCTCTAAGCAGATAAATCCAATATGAGGGGCTTCACATTCAGTCTAAGCAGATAAAATCGGCTTGAAGGGGTTTCCGACACATCTACCAAAAAAAAAAAAAAAAAAAAGGCTAGTCCCAATTAATTTGCACAATATAGTATCAATTATCGGAAGATTTATCTAACAGTTTAAATGCAGTTTCTTGAGTTTTAATGAACAGTTAGAATTGTGAGTTTTACAATTAGTTAGGTTCTAGTACGATGCTAATTTAATCATAGCATAAAATAACTTTGTTACGGTTTTTGATATATCATTACTTAAATTTAGATATATTTCTGGGTATTTAATAAAACAATAAATTGCAAAACGAAAACCCCATGTTGCATTTTACTCTTATCATAATACTTAAAACTTTATTCCGCACAACTTACAGTTACTCAGCAAAAAATTATTTTGATGAATTTTCTTTTTGAGTTCATATCATTTTATAGCTACAAAAGTTTCTCGTAGAGTTGGAAGAAAAAGTGTTTATTTTAACAAGCCATAAAAGGTACCGTAGTGTTTTATACGGATAATACGTTTCAAGTCTCTCAAGACAGTTTTCTTTCAATGAAATATTTGCTTATGCACTTAAAATCGTAATCTTACTGCTAGTTTTTATCGTTAAAATGTAATAAAATTTCATAACCTACAGGTATAAATTTAAGTGCAGCTTGATATGATGTTTTATTATTTCGCAGAAGATGCT
>BMAW01065449.1:0-11363 GCA_019974015.1 Nephila pilipes | reverse complement strand
GATCCGGTTTTTTTTCCTGGATGGAGATACAGACCCTTTTTGTATTTTCATAATACTGCAGAGCTGTGAAAACATAGTTTCCATCATTTTTTGGACGGTTTCTAATAAAGATGTAACACCCGGTCGACCCGGGCGTTATCTTGTGCCATCACTAATATCTAACATTAAACAATACGACACCAATAATTACAGAACCACCAAAACAGCTTTCAACATTTATTAATATATATCTGCTATGACATTAATAATAGTGCTCTCCAGGTTAAGTTTATTAACACTTTAATTCAACCCAACAATAATAATCTAACAGCTTCTTACCAACTGCAACTCTGAATCTGGAACAACTGCTGAAAACACTAGAACAATTCTCAATCCGAGTGGTTTACACTCGGACCTCAACACTAATCTATAAATCTGCCTTTCAATACTATAGCATTTAGATTCCACCTCCTCTCACTACAACGCCTCTCTGATCCTCCTTCGGATACTCTACTCCTTCAGATGGAGTTTATATACTTCTTAATTTAACCGCTTCACTTCATTCCTAACTGCTTTGCATATTACATTCTTCATCACGTTTCATTTTTGGTTGGGCAAAGGTTGTTTAACGAAAGCAATCAATCTCAATTGAAAGTCCCCAAGGTTAGTGAAGAGAAACCGCGAATTGCCCAATGTCACAACCTCTTTGGGGCGTCCTCTGCGTTCACCGTCTTCGGTGCTCATTTCACCACGTCTAAACTTAGTACCAATCCTTGATGGTTGATTTTCCTGGGGCAGTGTCCGGAAACTCGGCATCAAGCCAAGTTTTTGCTTCAACTGTATTTTTTCCCTTCAAAAAGCAATATTTTATCAACACGCGAAATTCCTTTTTATTCATTTTTTTCACAATAACAAAAGTTGCTTCACTAAAAATGCTATAATTCACAAACTAATGATCCGACAGCTGTCAAATTTATACACGCATCTTTTGAGGGTTAGGACTAACTAAAAAACATATGGATTTAATTCTAGTAGCGCCATCTGTGTGTCAGCAGGGGACTTTTCAATTGACCTGTTATGTTACATAATTATAATTATTGTAAAGATTAGCAGAGCTATAATGAGTTCAATTTCGTAAGGAATATAAAGATTTTTTTTATTAATGAAGAATACTAACATATGGCATTATAGGCAATCTAAATATTCTTAGGGATAAAAATTTGAAAGAAATTATAAATAAAGGTACATGTTTTAGAATTATTACTTCAAATAGCAATAATTTTATTAAAGAAAAAAATAATGAAGGTATTGATAATTTTTTATTAAAATTAGCAATTAAGTATAGTTTACCTATTGATGTTTTTAAAGATTTTGAATTTTATATTAAGGAAGAATTTAAATATTTGAATTAAAATAAATGATCGTATTAATATTTAAAAAGTTCTATTAAATAGTTCCGAAAGAATTCATTATTTGTTATATTGGTAAGATACCAGGAAATTGGGCGATTATTTGTAAAAAACTTTATGATGATTTGAAATATAAATATTTAAAATTAATAATAATGCCTTTATCAATGTTAATAAATAGTGATAGAGAAATATGTTATAGAATTTGTGCTAAATCATATTTTTAAGAATATACACGGTTTTTTGTTGTAGATGATGACGCATTTTTAATTTTGTTTTCGATCTATTTTTCATTTTTTTTTAAAATTAAATTTTATATGGTTTAATTTTATATTTAAAGTAAATTTTTATATGGTTTGTAAAATTATTAATTTACATTTTGATGATTTCCTTTTACATTTAGCACTTTTTAGTTAACAATATTGATTTAGAGCTGGATTTTGTTTGATTGTTTTATGTTGTGATTTGTACAATTTGTGTTCATATATATATATATATATATATTAGTGAATTGTATGTGATCTCAGTAATTGTTTCCATCAAAAACCCCATGGAATGCTAAGAAACTTCAATGTTTTGACGAAATTGAATGTTGTGTACTTTCTGTTATAGTGGACAGTACATAGGGTCCGCAGACGATTCACTATAAAGAGGTCTGACTACATAATGAAATTATAATATTAAACAGTAACAAGAAATTTAAGTTATCTACGCTAAATTTCTTTGCTTCATTTACTTTCGATGCCAAATCTTCCAGAAACCAAAATATTTGTTTTATTTCCAATTTGCGTCAATTATACTAATGCATAAAATATTTGAAAGTGTTTCAAAATATGCTGTTTAGAATTGCAAAAAAATTACCGAAAATGCTTCATGAAGTCTTTAAAATTACTTTTTATGTGCATTACTATTTTATATGAAAAATGTTACTTCGACATTGAAAATTGACTTTATCAGTGTTCTTTCAGAAATTCAGGAAAGATAATAATCAGTAAAACATAACCTTTGAATGATTTTTTTCACTACAAGATTTAAAAGAAGTAGTTTACTGATTCCAGAAATCTTTATTTACTATAAAAAGAATACTTACAATGAATTTGATAATCCAAGAATATCAATATTAAAATTCATTAATATCATTAAAAATCTTCTATTAAAATATCTATTGTCTTTTGAAATTAAATCACAATAGTTCTTAAACCGAAACAATGAGTTGGTAGGAAATGAACAATTTTTAATCTTACATTTATGGTTCAAGGAATGTGTCTTAAAAATTCTAAAATTACCAGATAAAAGTTCTCTAAAAATGGCGGGAAATTATTCTCGGAATTAAAAAGCACCTGAAAGTAAAAAATACATAAATAAAAAATAAGTAAATAAGTAAAATGTCAAAAAGGGTTTTCGGACACTTTAATTTATTTATATTTTAAATATGAGAAATGATTTGGAGCTTATACGCAAATCAGAAAAGTCAGTGGTGCAACCGTCAAAATAACATATTATTAAAAAGCAAATTTGCTCATAAAATAAAATAACAGGTTTAGCAATAAACAATTTTCACCATGTAAAGTGGATGAAGATGTTCAACTCGTAGAAAATTGGGAAATGTACTTGATTCAGCATATTTATTAATGAAGAAGGATATATCAAAAACCAGAAAAAAAAAAGGTTTCAGTATAAAATGAAGGTAAATTAAAGTCACATAGGAATGATAAATTAAACACATTCCTTTTAATTTTTCACCCATTTTTTCTTTATATAATGAAACCAAATTCGTATTGATTCATTAAGGATTGACTGGATATATGTATAATATGTAAATTTACGTACGAAATAAGTAAAATAAAAAAAGGGAATAAAAACCATTTCATACTCAAAAAAGGAAAAAAAAAATTATATTTGGTTTATTTCGATTGGTTTTAATTTCTTCTGTAGATTCGTGAATATAGCGTCATAATTCAAAAAACATACTCTAGCTTGAAAGTTTTAATGCTTAGTAATATTTCTGCAGTCTTAGGATACACTCTGAAGTTACCTGTCTACCGGACCCTTTGATTCCGTTCACTTAATGTTAATTCTATGGAATTTCTACAACATTTCTCAAATATAAACCATTTTATTTATTTGAATGCAATAAAGTGCACCCGAAAGAGCAAAAAGTAATGAAAGTTTCTGTGGAATTATATTTTCTCTCTGATCTTTTAAAACATTTTTACTCTTTAATTATTTTTATTGGTCTTCCGATTTTTAAAATATATTCTAAGATATTTCCAAAACTCCGAGAGAAAATGTAATTCCGTAGAAATCTTAATTATTTTTGGATCTTTTGAATGCCTTTTTTGCCTTTCAAATAGAAAGAATAGTATATATTTGAAGACAGTTGTAGTAATTCCAGAAGATTAATATTAAATGGCTAGTAGACGGAGCCTTGACATATCATGTGAATTGTAAGAAATACTTTGTCACACACTGATGAAATTATTACAATTATTTGTTTATAAAAAATGATGTTTTGATTACTGTTATCAAATTCATTTGCATATGTATTTAACTAGAGAAAAAAATTGTATTATTTTAAGTAGATAGAGAAATATTATTTCGTATTGATCAAAATGATTTAAATCTAAGGTGAAATTCAAACTTTAAATTATTTTCATTCTTTTAACTAAAGAATAGTTGTGTATATTTTTTGTATTTATTTCTATTTGTGTACATTTGTTTGTTGTGGTTTTGGTAAAAAAAGCATAGAACATTAAAAATGAATTTGGGTTTGATACATAATAATACTTGTTTTTTTGTAAATTATATGCATACATTACTCTAACAAATTGATTAATAAATGATTAAAACAGTTACTAATTTTCTTTGCCATTTCACTGACTTTTACCGAGTCGATAAATTAAAATACAGACATTTTTTAATTAGGAAAAAAGATAAGCGGAAAGCAAAACCAAATATTAAATTTCGAATATCGTACCATTCTAATTCCGTCTTCAAGAAAAAACAGGATGAAACATGCTCGGAACTTAAAAAGATTCTATGTAATTATGCATGAAGTGTTTTGCTTTCTGTCAATATTATAACTACCAAAGCATGTTAAATTGAAATCACAGTTCATTAATAAACGAAAAATTCTGTTAAAATTCTTTCTTAATTCACGTAAAAATTATTAAACACTATTCACACCCACAATTTTCGTTCATGCGTGTAATAAACTGAATTAAAATATTTTAATCGATTGAGAATGTAATACAGAAATATTTCTTTTTTATTTAGTGTTGTTTTTAGTCTTCGCTTTTTTACGTTGTTTAAATTTAAACTTTATATCTCAAACTTCTTCCCTGTAACAATATCACTGAAATAGTAGAAATATTTTATGAGAATTCAGAACATAGGATAAGTTTCACTGAATTCAACTGAAAATTACAAAATATAAGAAGGGCTCTAGTCGAAATAAAAATAAAAATAAAAATAAAAGAACTTGGATATTTTTTTTTTTACTTTTTAGCCTGTCAAAGGAACCTGCATACTTCCCTTTAAGAAAATTGAAATATTTCCGTAAGGGATTAACATATTCTCCGATCAATACATTTTCAAAAAACGTGCTGTTTGAAATTTTTTCCTTTTTGTTTTTTGTACTTGCGTCGTTTCAAAAAACTGAAATTGAAAGACGGACAACCAAAAGTTCAGCCATATTCCGGAATAGCTTGTACCTGAATCTCATCTATTTTGTTTACCTTTTCGATTTTTCACGGAAAACCGATCTCAACTTTTGAAATAAGTAAGAGGGGAAAAAAAGTGACTCTAGGAAAAATGAACTGGTATCCAACTGTTTGAAGAACTACCGGATGGCGGTATTTTCATCTGAGAAGCTGAAGGAAAAGTAGAGGTGTTTTGGTTGGGAACACTTTTCTCTAGTCTTTTTTACTTAGAGCCATAGAGTTTAACTGAAATTTTTTTCGTGAAAAAAATCTCGGAAAGAGACCCCAAAGACATTTTATTAAAAAATTATGAGTATTTTACTCTAGTTTATTAACAAAGGTATATGTAGTGTGACCAAATTTTACATCAATTAAGACTTTATTTTAGAGAAATATACTTAATTATTTATTTAAAGAGTTTCATATTTGTTTGAATAGTTTTAAAGACATTTATAGTATTAAATTTTAAGGAAATACTTTTAAAGTTATTTTTTATCCTTTGGATTATTGCAATTCATTAACAAACGGAACACAATTAACATTTGTTCTAGAAATTATTTACATTTAATTTGTATTTCTTATTTTGATAAGAAAATTGTATATATCTATCCTTTTAATTTAGGCAATTAAAATTTATTCTTTAATGTATTGGTTGTTTATACTTATTCCTTAATTTAGGTATTTATACTTATTCTTTTAAGGTATATTTCAACAAATGTTTTTCGTAACTCATTAAAACATTTATCTTTGCATTTAGAATTTAAAATTTTCATATGGAGTTTAATTGGAAATTTTTAAATAGTTAATGGGTTATAAGCGACTGAACCTAAATATCATAATAAAAATTAGAACCACGTAGTATAATTTAAAATGGCAAAGCTCATGATTGTGTCTGGTAAATGAATAATTTCGTTAGAAATAAGATATCAATATATATATATATATATATATATATATGTAATTGAAATGCAACACTTTTTTTTTAATTTTTCGTGTATACTAATTAAATTACGTAGGTGCCATTCTGTCCTCCAATATTTTTCATCTTTCAGAAAACTTAAAAATTCTGTTCTTCCGGAACCTCTCAATTTTTTCGGCGAAGCGCTTTTCTACATTTACTTTTTATCTCGACCAAAAGTCGAAATTTTTCCTTTAAGAGAATTTTGTAATGATCAAAATCAGTGGAAATCTGAGAGTGCAAGGCCTGGTGAATATGGTGGATGGAATAGAATATCAAAATCGAGCTCTAACAGCTTTTATAGAGTAGTCAAAGACTATATGGCCACACATTGTCATGATGAAACACGGCACCAAGAATTCCATACAATGGACACAGAATCGAGTAAATTGGTTTGCTCCGTGTTTGTCGTTAGAGATTATTTAATCGAAGCCTATTAGGTGAAGCATATAAGTTCTCTGAGTTCGAAAATTGAAGAGACAGATCATGCTGCAGTAACTGACAGTATTATTTTAATATTCGAAAAAAAAACGTTTTTCGTACCGGTAATGATTATTAACATTGAAAATGGCTGTTGTAAAGTGTTGGGTAACAAATCGGTCGCAGCAAACTCAAATGATACCAAGGGGAATGAAAATAGCTAACTTATGAAAGATGGATGGATGACTCCATTTGTTCGCTGAATGACAAGTTTCGAGAAGATTATGAGGGACATCAGCCCAAAAACAAGTAACTCAAGAACAATTAAGAAACATGCTAGATACTGAGGTTACAACTTTCTAAGAAGTCGAGATACTGAATTTGCTTGAGGAATTTAGCGATGTATTTGAATTCAACAGAGAATGTGGGCACACAACAGTAAAACATAGGATCGACACAGGTAATAGTGCTCCGATCAAGCTAAGACCTTACCGTATCTCAGCTAGTGTTTATTCAATAGAAAGCATAAGTATTTAATCTTTTAAATTCCTTGTAATATCGTAAATTTGTTGATGATATAAAATTTGGAATATATTTATTCCAGGTTAATTTTATTAGATTGCGTTTCGTACAGTTTCACGTAAAATTGCAACTTTGAGATTAAAATATCTTAAAAGCGATAATATTTCAATACGAACTAGATTCATTATATTTGTACCTAAAAACTTAATTTATTTCCAAAACATGAAAAACTTAATCTTCATTTAAAGTTTTGATTTAGAACAGAAAAGAAAAGGAATGATATATGAGGAGTCGGAAGTAATATACGTTGAGAAAGGGATTTGCAAGAAAAAGCGAAAGAAAAGTATTTTGTTTTTTGAAAAGAATATTTTAATATTTTTCTTTTCGAAGGATTTACTTTTTTTGCACAAGGAAAAAAACAAAATCCTTCTATATTTTTCAAATCATTTTACAGAAAGGGGAAGTATATTTAGTGGTACGTGATTCTGTTTCTGTTTTAAAAGATTTCATCATGCCTTTAGTAACTTTAAGTTTCAAACCTTAATTAAATTGCTCCATTGATAAAAAAAAATTGTTTTGTGAATAGCATGTTTAACACACATTAAAATTTTAATAAGAGCAGGAAATATAAGAAATTTGGTTAAATTCAATAAAAACTTAAAAACGATAACTATGCGAATATGTTCATTCATATCATATGCATTTTAAATTACTCTTATGTATTTCTTTTTTCTATTGTTAATGCATATCAATTCATAAAAGTGTTAAGAAAGATTAATTAAAAGAATAAAAAAATAATTGCACTAAATGAAAGGGGCCTTTTACGAACATTTTATAAAATGTTCATAAGCGCGGGCCATATCACGGTTCCTTAATGAAAAAAAATAAGCAAATGAATCCTCATGCCAAAATAGTAACAAAATTAAAAGAAAAAGCAATTTTTTACCAGCAAAAATATTGAACCAATATATTGTTGTATGTAATCATAAGAAATTGAACGTTTTTAATAACCTCCTCTCTCAATTCTCACCGCACATGGACAAAATTGGTATTATTCTTATTGGATCAAAATGAACTAAATTACGACGTTATTAACTTGACATAATTAAATCCTAAAATGAATTTTCTCATCACTGATCCCATTTTTTTCGTATTCTTGATTTCACATTTCGAAATTAGACAAAAATAATCAGGTTTTTGACGTGATAACTCAAACATTTGTCATAATTCTTTTTGTATTTAATACATTTAAAGAATGCTTACACTAATCAATGGGTAATAATTCTCCGATTCTAAAATATTTTACAAAATTGAAAAAAAAAAACTTATATTATTGAGACAATGAATTAAGTATTGTTAAGCAAAGTAAACTGAATTGTAACATGCCAAAAAGTTTTATACATTTGAGTTCCATGTGTTATAATACTTATAAATTAAAATTTTTATGCTTCAAGAAGTATTTAAGATCAAAATTGCAATTAATGGTATGTGCTGAAAGATCGCAAAAATGCTATGAATCGATTGGCTAAATGACTAATATACGGTCTCCTAAATTTTGTTTTGAATATTTCTGGAACTAATAATCTGATTCGAATGACATTTGGTTCATAAATTATTTAGTCGATTCAATACAAATTCTTCAAGCCAAACCTCGTATTCAGTAAGGATGAAGTTATGTCTTAAAAAGTGATTATTTATTCCATGAACACCATATTTCATTTAGCTTTTTGCCATTAGAAATCCTATCAATTTGGTCCAGCTGTAATAAAAATTTAGAAAATTTTGAAGGTGTCCCAATTTTTTTGATGTTTATACAATGTGTGAGCAAATCATCATGAGACGATAACAAAAGTAAATTTTCTCTATTTCTGCGATAAGAAAATAACAATACAAAATCTTAAAATTTAATTTTAGTTCCTTTTTTGGAAAAAGAAAGGATTCAAATGATATGAAACTAACTCTGCAGAGATTTTTCTTCAAAGATATAAACTGCTTTTATGTATACAGAGAGAAAAGAATTAAAATTAAATAATTATCTAAGTAAGCAGATTAATGTCTTATCATCAAGATGATGAAATCGAATTTCTTAACTTTCTTTAAACCATAAAACAAAAGAAGACAATAAGTAACTATAAATCTCTCTTATGAATTGATCATGCTTTAATGCTTTTGGGTTACATTCTGTGTGATTGAAGAATATGAGTCATAATTAAAATGAAATATGTAATTGTCTTCAAGTAATCAAAATGAAAAGCATTAACTGCTTTCTTATTCTTGTAAGAAATTTCGATTTTTTCCCTTCTTTCTTGGAATAAATGGACATAAGTAACATTTAAAAATGAAATAAACTATAGATTTATATTATAAGTATGTGATAAGAATTAATTTTACTTCACAATTTAATAAAATTGACGTACAAAAATATCACTTTAATTGCTACCCAAAACAAGGAAAAATATGGAATAATTGTAACGTGTTGAAAATGACATATTCAATTTTACTTCTCAATTTGAAAAAAAATGCTTTATAAGTAATTTTCCGAAAGTCAAGGAAAATACAGAATTTACTTATTTAGGTCAGACAAGGTAATTGTAAAATTTAGTACATGGAAGGTACAAATTAAATGATTCCTCACGTTATGAATACATTAGAATATCAGGTATAGTAATTTATTGCATTTAGAAGGGTATATATTCATATACATATATATTTCAAAAAATGATCAAAAGACGATAACTGGAAAGATTAAATTTATGTGTAGATTATTTCTATCTCTGGCATGTATATATAAGTTTTATATTACAACCTCTGACAATCAAGCTCGGTGAATAGTCCTATAACATTAACGTAGGTGAAATGTTAATGAAAGTTACCTTACTGTGCTTCGAAATAGTCACCTCCCATGACAATGCAACGCTCAGATCTGCTATACATGTCCTGGAAACTTTTCAAGAAGTCTTCTTTTGGGATGGAGTTCAAAAGCCTCGTCACGTTTCGTTGGATATCAGGAATTTCGTCAAATCTCTTTCCTTTCAAAGGGAGTTTGAGTCGTGGGAATAGGAAGGATTGAGATCTGGCGAGTATGGTGGATGTTCAATTTACACCCCCCTTTTTTTTTACCATGAACTGTTTGACGATATTGCTGTGTTAGGGCGAGCATTGTCGAGAACAAAAAACCATGAACTTTGTTATGTGCACTGGGGTCGTACCCTGCTTAGACGTTTCATGAAACGGTTCAAAATTTCAATGTACTTTGCAGCATTTATTGTCGTTTCCTTAGGTAGAAATTCCTTGTGGATAATGCCTTGACTATCAAAAAAGGCGAGGAGCATCGTTTTGATGCGTGATTTTTCTGCTCTGACCTTTTTCTGACGAGAGGATGCAGGAGAACGCTATTCCATGCTTTGTCGTTACACTTTCTTTCAAACACTTTCCCGGCCTTCTCGAAAACTGGCGAACCACTCGTACATACACTTCACAGACAGTGCTTGAACTTCATAAACAGTTACCAGCATCGCATGAGTGTCTTTCTATGTCTTGTCAAGCTTAAACAAAAGCTTTAAATTGATCTTTTGTTCGCTCATTTTCCTGTACTCAGTTAAGAACCAACGCACTAAACAAGCACTTTGTAAAACAAATCTTACACGAAACACAAACGATGATCAACTAAACAACGGTGGGGTCAGATGGTCAACACCTGTCGCTACCCAGGTTCAGCGTTTTGTTTCGCCAGTGTTGCTAGATCGGCCGTTGTGACTTCATTCACCGAACTTTATTGTCAGAGGTTGTACTTTGATTTTGTTAGCCAAGTTGTTATATATGTCAATTAGTATACTATGTGTTTGTTTATGAAACATAAATTTAAAAAAAAAAATGAAATGAAGCATAATTTTTAAAAAAGTGTCTTGCTATTTAATTTGACGTTTTAAAATGTAGAGCTTAATTCTTTTGTTTCAGATGCATAAAATGAACTCTGAAGATGAGTGTGTCAATTTTAATATTTGTAAAAATTGGAATAATAATCAAGCATTAAGGTCTGACATGTTCTTAACGAAATTGAAGACATTGATAACTGTTTTTAATGAAATTTAAAAATAATTGAATTCAATGGCACTATTACAAAACTTTCAACAAGACAATATAATATCTATTTACCCGAAAACTACAAACGGCCTACATTGCAAAACGACAATATCAAAGAACTCGGAAAAGTTATCTCTAATGCTTCCCGTTTTTTTACCAGTAACCGAGACGGTATCAAAACCAATTGCGACTAAGTAGATGGCGCAATAAAAACAGTTCAGAGAAAGAAATAAAAGTAAAGTTAAAACTACGATTCCGGAGGATAAAAGTGTAAAACTAAAAGAACGAAAC